>CACVCL010016887.1:0-181309 GCA_902729485.2 Mus minutoides
TTGTGAAACTTTATATAAGACTGAACATTCTGGGGAAAGAGAAATGGCCCAGAGCAGTTATTGCTGAGTTTGACAGAATGAAGTTAAATCCCTGGTAACCCAGATAAAGTTCAAAAACCAGATAACCAAATCCATAAAATAGTTATCTCATGCTCACAACAGCATGGTGGCATGCAAGTGTAAAATGCATGCATTATTCAAGCTGATAATAATTATTTTTAATTAAAATCCTAAGAGCTTATCTTGTGATCATGAAGGTTGAATGTAATGTTTTTCTTTGTTTACTCCCTCCTTCCCTCCCTCCCTCCTTCCTCTCTCCCTCCCTCCCTTCTTTCCTTCCTTCTTTCCTTCCTTCTTTCCTTCCTTCCTTCCTTCCTTCCTTCCTTCCTTCCTTCCTTCCTTCCTTCCTTCCTTCCTTCCCTTCTTGTAGGTACAGTATGCAAGAGGCAGAATTATGAGCATGGACATTACTGTCCAACCAACCTAGGCTACTGGCCTAGCCCAGTCAATGAGAGAAAACCTATCTTCAATAGCAAGGTGGAGAGCTCCTAAGGTTGTCCTCTTACTTCCTCAAGCACCTTAATAGTCACTCATCAATTGGACACCTTATATTTGACACCACACATAAAATTCTTATCACTAGATGACTTTAATAGAGTTGTAGCATAAATCTTGAAAAGAAAAGGTAGACACTGAAAACAGTTTTTCATCTACTTATAAGCCAGAGCAAAGAAGTAAATATATATTTTAGTAGACTCACATAAGTTCACTGGAAAGCTCAAAATGTAAGACAGTAGCAGAGGAGGGAAGTATCATTCCCAATAACCTGGGTTAAATATTAAAGTACAACAATATATTTTTATGAGCATATTCAGAAACTGATATATTCAGTGTCCTTAGTCACATTATATATATATATATATATATATATATATATATATATATATATATATATATATATATATATAATGACTTTTTATAAACAACCATCATTTTATTACAGAACAGTTTTTGAGGATATCCTAAATTCACTTTTTGAAAATGAACAGGATCTCTCTAGTCATTGTAAACTACAATTGTACTTTAATATGGACCTTTCATGAAACGTTTTACTTAGGTCTAATTAAAGTTTTCTTCTTTTAAACTTCCGCTGTAATTTAAACTACTCTGGGACTCATTTTTTCTCAGGGCTTCCTTATAGAAAGAGAACTTGGAAGGCACTTATTTGAATAAATAGGCACTTGAAATAGTGGCTTTTCAAGAAGTGTGAACAAGATCACTTTTTTAAAACCCAGGAAAACGGAAATTTGACATTGGATGTTTACAGCCTACACAAAAACTAAATAATTATTGAATCATATGCCTATATAATCACTATGTTCCTTTTTTTTTTAATTTGTGAAAAAGGGCAGCACAAAGCAGTAAAAGTCATAAGTTTCTCTTTAAAGATAGCAGCCTATAGATTGTTCCTGTGAATACCTCCAGCAGATATCCAAAACCTAAAATCATGTAAATAATTGAAAAAAATAACACTTAGTAAGTATGTAATTTAGTCAAACTATATTTTTGTTTTTGTACTTATAATTCAACTATGTAGGCTAGTTTGATCTACGTTTTAGTTGTGATTAATATCATTTGAAAATAATTTTATTTCCACACATACTTATAAAGCATACTATACCTTATTTTCAGATATTATTAAAAACAGACTAATATTGGAATACAAATTCAGGAAATAATGTGCCATTTTATGATTATTGTTAAAAATAAAATTTTATAAATACATCCCATGCTGATCAATGCTTTTAATACCACAGGGTTTCATTTTCCAAACAAAAAGAAACTTAATGACATATATTTCATCCACAGTATGAATGAAGGATTAACTAATGTCTACAAACTACAGCAGTTTAGCATTTGTAGAATGCCTGTAAATAGGCCTTAATTTTCCCCATCACAGGGGATGAAGTGACTTACCATTAGATAACTAAGAAAGCACACTCCTAAAACTAAACATAGGTTAAATAATAAAGAATATCATTCCTCTTATGTTTCATGTATCTTATTTTAAGGGAAAGAAGAAAATAGGTTTATATTATATGAAACAAATAAGCAATAAACGAATTCTTAGAATTACTAGTGTTCTGAATTCTGACCCTCTACCTCACATATACAGATATTAGAAGTCTTTAAAAATTAGTAAAAAAAATTGATAGTAATATTTATTCAATAAATGATGTCTTATAGCTAAATCTGTCTCCTAAATAGAGGTAAATAGAGATTGCTGCAGTTCATTGTTATACAAACACAAATTGCTGAAGCATTAAATTATAAACAGGATCCTGCTCAGAAAGTAATGCCAGATAATTAGCAGATTCTGGAAAGTTCCAAACAGAGAGGAGATGTGTGTGTGTGTGTGTGTGTGTGTGTGTGTGTGTGTGTATGTGTGTGTTTGTGTGTGTATGTGTATGTTTGTATGCTATGTATATGTCCATCTCTCTCTTTCTCTTTCTCTCCTTCTCTCTTTCTTTACTCTCTCTCTCTCTCTCTCTCTCTCTCTCTCACACACACACACACACACACACACATACACACACACACACACACACGCACACACACACACACACACATAATCTGAAAGCACACTTGTGTGTTAGCACTACAGTTTCTGCTATGTCTCAGTGAGAATATTATAGAAAAACTACCCTTAACATCCCACAGCAGGGGATGTTAGGCAGGAAAATAGTCCAGTCCTTTCTGAAGGATTGTTCCAGAACCTGATTATCCTGTAAGAAGTGAAATAATCAACTCTATCCTTCCTGTTCCTTTTAACCAAACAATAGCTGAAAAGGACTTGTGAATGCCATGAGCCGCAGGTATCATATATAAGTTTCCAAATGATGGAGACATGGTAAAGGGAACATGTAACATGCTTCCTAACTCCAAACATGGCCTCCATGTCACAAAAACCATATTTAAAACTTTTACCTTGTTTAAAACTAACACCTGTTTATCATGTAAACAAATTGTAAATCATTGCAGCCAGGCAAAAACAGAGCTAGAAACATTGAAAAGCTTTCAAAGTCAAACATAATATGAAACTATGTTGGACTGATCATAACAGGAATAAAGTCTTTACGATTACTGTGCTAAAGTCTCTAAAAACAGTTGCAAGGCAGCATGCATGACCATGCAACCTTGGGTGGCACTAGTGCTCACTGTGGCACAAGACTTGTCTAGAACCTTCATAGACACTGGCCGATCCGTAATATCACAGACATACACAAGTAACACAAAATCAAAATGAAGAAACATTACATAGATCCTCATAAGAGATAAACAATGCGAGGAAAAAGAAGTAGAAAATATTCAATGAAAGAACACAAAATTATACTTCGATGCAGATATTTCTGCATTGTAATCTATGAGTTTGAGTTGTCAATAGAATTTTTTGACAAACAGAGAGAAAACATACTGAGGGGGTGAAACATATCCTTGAACTATGACTAAACCACAAATGGTGTAATATGCATAATAAAAGATTCTCAAAAAAGGCTCAAGAAGAAATAACATTTTAAACAAAATTGAATTGAAATAGTACTGTTATCTAATTTATTCTAAGATGTCATAAGGAAAGGAGGAAAGTTGTTCTCGGCTTTGATCAAAAAGCTTCTCCTGGCAACAAACAGATCAATTTAGACATGAGCTTAGCGTGCATTCTCCCATTGATATAAATCCCCTTTGATATTTTCAGCATATTTTGGTTGTTTGTATTATTTGAATATCGCATGTTTTCTGTCAGATTTTTGTCTTAATATACAACTATAAATAACCCAATGCCATCATACAATCTTCTCCTAGAGAACTCTACACTAAAATACAAACTCTCTTTATACTTTTAAGGAAACATAAATGCTGTCTGTTAAATAAATAGCGTAATAGGAAAAGCCAGCACAAAATTTTGCCAAAAGCGATAGGACCAGTGATTGACTCGAATTATTGGAAAGGTGTGGATAGATAGGGGTTAAATATGTCTTATGACAATAAATTATTGTATTAAATCAATATCACCAACACATTTGGTTATACATTGTCCAGATACATTAAATGTAAAGCATAAAGAATGAACTGCAATGTAAACAGCAGATTTGGACCAAACAAAATGATATATCAATGTAGGTTATTACTAAGATGGTGGACCTTTTCTATTCACCACCATAAAAGTTTGCATTAAAATACAAGCAATCCCAAATTTGTAGATTTAAATGAAACCATATTTACATTTAACTCAGAATACAACAATTTGAAAATTTCTGGAGTGCATATTAAATTTTAATTATTTGACAACTCTCAAACAGCTATATTGAGGGCAAATTTACCTCCTTCACTTTTTATTTCACAACTCTCTATTAATACGTTAATAGGTAGACAAGACATAGTGTTGTCCTAAGTATCACAAATATCTGCATTATAGTGTTTGCTCATATGTTATAAGTAACAAACATGAGTAAAGACTTTTGCACAAAATTGGAAATAATGTTTCTTTTTCCTTTTTATTCATTAAGAAATATTATAAGTAAAGCTATATTACATAAAAAAAATTACTGGGAGAATCACTTGCAACAAGATTGGGTCAGAAGAGGAAAACAGACCATTCTGGTTTAAGAAAATACTTCAATATGAATGCCAGGCAGGATCTATCATAAAGGCCACCCATCTCTCACAAGTTGGCAGCTTATCTGACAATCAAACACAAGACAGTGTGCACTTTTGTATAAACTGTGACATCATTCATTTTAAATTTCATTTATGAAATTTATGATCTTCTTTTCAGTGGCCAACTTTCTCTGTGCAAAGCCTAGTAGGGAATTTTAATAATCTGTGGCACACATATAAATGTCAGCATTGTCAGACAACATATGCAAAGCACTCTGTACGCTGAGGTCACAGAACTGGGATTCATTGGTTCAGGAATGGAAACTCCCAACTATTTTGGAAACATGTGGTTCTTACCATTACAATATAACATGGACATCCTGTTTCTTTACTTCTTCAGTCTCACCTAGTGAGGATGAAGTAAGCTTAAGTTACTCCTGTAAAGGGAATACTTTTATGATTACAAAGCAGAACATTAGAGGACTGAAACTGGAAAGAACATATCATTCCTGTGCAATTCTAACCAAGGGAAGTTTACAGTCTGGAACCTTTCAGAATAAACAACGTGAATTGACAGACTGAACATATTGAAACACAAGATACTGAATTAAATTAGATTTGACTCCTAAAATCTATATAAAGCAATCAAATTAGAATGAGTTTGCCATACTTCTGCAATAAGTTGAACACAAATACAAACACATTTGTCTCTTTCCTCCAAGTTCAGTTCTTAGGAGACAGTTTCACTCATATTACTCTCTGTCATATTGTGTTTATTCTTGCAAAAAGCCACCTACACCCTTTCATAAGAGGTGGCTAAAGATGCAACTTAAATGTCTATACATTTTTCTTTTTCTTTTCAGTAAGTTGTTGGACATAACTCTGGGGATATTTGTATTTTGATGCTAATTCCTTTCTCCTGGGAGAGGTTGTGAAGAAAGAATGAATCAGCATCCAGGCGATTTTCTGTAAACCTTCTTCCCACCACAATTTGTAAAATAAAGGGTAGAGCCAGTGATTGGGCAGAAAAAAAGGGGGGATGAAGCTGAAAGTTGAGAGAGAAGAAGGAGGAGGGAGAGAGAGAGAGAGAGAGGACAACGGAGATGGAAGGAAAGCAGAGCAGAAGCAGTTGAGCTGGAGAAACCAGGAGTCTCATAGATGGAAAAGATGGTAGTGTAGTGGTAGATATGCCCAATCTAGGTGCACAGCTTGTATTCATATTAAGTGATTTGTGTTTTCATTGCCAGGGCATATTTCCATTGAAGAACAACAGTAAGTAGTCAAGATCTGAAAAGAGATGTCACATACTGAAACTCTTACTTTGAAATACTAAGTTTATTTGACTTATAAAGAGCCATATCATATTGGCTTAGAATAATGTTTATTTTTCTTTTATATATTGGAGATAATTAAGTCATTTGTGAGGATATCATACACAAGTATCTGGAGTTTATATTACTTCTCACTTCTCATGCCTATGTTCTATCTCCTTCCTCTTTCCCCACTTTCTTTTATATTTCTGATATCTTCTATGATTATTATTGTTAGTATATATATTTAGGGCTGACTACTCTAATGGTATCAATTTTCAGGAGGCTTCTGAGTGAAGTAAAGTGATTCTCACTTACTGAATATCCACTGATATCCTATACCTTTTTACCTTTATGATGAAACCTTCTGGAAACTTTATGTTCATCAACATGTTGATTGGCACAGTCATTATTCAGGTCTTGTTTAGAGAGTCATGTTGCAGATGTTTGATATGTACAGTTTCTCGGTCATGTTTAGGATACCCTATCTTAAACAGAGTGCCCACAATGTTTCCCATGCCCAAGTGTAGTGTTAAATCTTGGTGTGGGGTTTCATTATATATGAACTGGTTGAAGCAGGACATCCCATGGTTATAATTCTCTACTTTTTGACCAGTTGTAGTTCTCTGTAATAGTTCATACCTGCTGTAAAAAGAGTTATTTTTTAATGAGAAGTAAAAGTTACACTTATCTCTGATTATAAAGATAAATGTGGAGAATATATTTAGAAGCCATATTGATTTAGGAAGATAATAATAGGAGTTTCTTCTTGAGGCTCCATGAATATTCAGGCCATTGCTGGTTGACCCAATTTACAATAATAGAGAAAAATTTCATCTATTGATAGGCCTACAAGTCTAATTACATGACTCTTGTTTTGATTATATTTATTATTTTCTGGAGACGTAAGTGACACTATTTTACCACTTGGGGTATGTTTTTAGGCTTGGTATTGCTGTAGAATCCAGATTTAATAATGGGGTAAGATTTCATATTACTTTTCCCTTTGTTTGTGTATGTAGTACCTACCACATATTAATTTTAGCTATTTACTTAAAAAAAACATTAAGCATATGCTAAAGAATTGTATTCTGACTGAATATTTGCATCTCAGGCTGGCTAGATGCTCAGTCTTTAAGAGAACATACTGCTTATCTGGAGATCCAAAGTTCAATCGCCAGAATGCATACCACAATGCTATACCCATGTAATTACAGATCCAGCGGACATGGCACCTCTGGACTATTTGAACTTATGTATATACAATCGCCCCTTACACACAGATATATTGCATTATTAAAATGGAATAATATATTATAAAAGAATCATTGTCTATATTCACTAACATATAGGCAAGTCCTTGACTTAAATGTTATGTATGGGCTTAGAACTCTCAAAACAATTATTACCTTTTGCTAACGTTATTTAAATTAAGTGTTAGCAAATTTTCCTAAGTGTTACAATGGTTCTGATTATCTTGCTTGTCTTCCTGATACTACCCAGTTGGCAACAGCTTGGCTGGGGTACAAATAGGTATGTTTAAACATTACCTATTTGCATACATCTCCAATGGAGCCTTTCTGCTAAAGTGAATCAGAAGATACTGCACAGGCCTCAGGTCAGATGAAGTTTTCCATCCACTCTTTCTCTGTTGGTCTAAAAACAGCTGTTTCCAGCATCTACATAAAAGGATACTGAGAACACTATCTGGGAGCACTCAGGCTGAATTAGTGTGGATTGTCTGGCGGCTTTTAAGTTTCTCTGCAAGTGCGAAGATGCCAGCAGAATTGTCTTTCAGAATAATAATTAGAAACTGTGGTGACAGGCATTGTTCTTTAATATTTATTTTTCCAGGGACTCAACAAATATGACTGTTTGAAGTGAAATTCAATGTATTCTTCCAGACATTGTTCCTTCTGATCACTAGACTAATGGTGAAAAGGACACATCTGTTGAAGTGAGGTTGTAATGATAACAGCAAAATTTGTTTCATAAACTACTGAGAATGCACATCATACTGGAGACTTGTAATTATATTAGTCAGAGACTCTCCAAGTCAAAAATAGTCCAGGACAAGGACTCCTTAACCTACTTTCTTGTTCTTTTCCTTCCGCAATACAAGCTGTGGAATCAATCTGTCAAATAAGTGTTTTATGTTTTCTAGGCTTGGTTTACTGACTATTATATAAACGATCAGGTTTGTTTCAAGCATTAGCTGATTTAAAATCGTTTGTGTGTATTTTAAATTTGATGAAGTAGGGGCTAGGGATATAGTTCAGTGGCTAAAATGCTTGGAATGCAAGGATGAGGTCTTGAGTTCAAGTCCCAGTACTCACATAAAAATGGAGCACAGTGATGGTACTCACCTAACATCACAGCACTGAAAGAGGAGGCGGGGCACGGGGGGATACTTAAGTCTTGCTTCTTAGAGAGAATAATCAGATTAGCAAGCTCTGTCCACATCATTGAGACACCCTGTTTAAAAAAGATAATACAGTTTTATAATTCTGTTAAAGCTATACATTCCTAGAGAACACTTTTTTTAAAAAGAGGTTGCATAATTTCCAAAACACACCAAAATTCTTGACAAAAGAAATCACTAGCAGATGATGAGAGGTATTTCTCATTTGCTGAGTAATGAAGGCAACAAGTTACAATTGGAACTACATTCAAATTTATATTGCATACTCCATATATGAATTCTAATTATATCATTGTCAATGTGTCTGTTTTGTTGATGCTTATATGAAATTCACTTCAGTTGAAAATACATGACGAGTGGCTGTCTGTTTGAGAAGCACTAGGGAAGATGAAGCAAGGGTGGACTAGAAGGTAAATCTAGTCTAAGCAATGATTTCTATCATCCAAAGGTGTCACTTGCAGTTTTACACCCTACCTGCCTTTGCTCTGGGAAGTGAGCCATGCTATGAGCCCCCACCTGATTTCCCTTGAATCTGTGTACAAAAGACACCTGTTCCTTTACAATTTGCCTTCTTGGCACAGTTGCGGAGTGCTGCTATCTCCTGCCTGGAAAAGTTTGCACTTACAAATTTCTTATTTCCATCTCTCTAACTGGCCTAAATGTCAGTTGCTAAACTCTCTCAAAGCTCACCTTAAGAGCAAATTGTGGCCATTCTGTTTCCAGATTTCACATGGCTACCCAGTTCTCATCTCCAAAGCATGGGGAACTCCCTGTCCTTTCTTACATTTCTCTGCCTGTGTCTAAGAACCCCCAAATCCTGCCTGTCTCTTCCACCCTGCAATTGGCCCATGACTTTCTTTACTGACTGATAAAGAACCAATTTGGGAATAGGTCCTTAGCGTCAGAACTTCTCCCTACATAGAGGAATTTTAATTCAAGAACATGGCTGGCTTTTCTGCCCAAGGATTACATTCAAAGACATTCTGGGTGTGTGTGATACAGACATGCCTTTAATCCCAGGACTCAGGGGAAAGAGAGAGAGACTGATAGAGAGACTGAGAGACAGAGACTGAGCAAAAGGGAAAGCAGCTTTGCTGGGACTGTTTAACAGAGACAGGTTGCAGGTGAAGAGAGAATGAACCAGAGAATAAGATGGGAGTCAGAATATCAGTGCAGATTGCTAGAATTAGTTTGAGATCAAGCAGAGAAATTCAGTGAGAAGACAAGAGAAGCCAATTTGAACTAGTCAACTTTGAGAGGAGTTTGGGCCTGAACAACTATATTGAACCAGAATGCCAGAATTCAGAAAAAGACAGAAGTGGTGAACTTATTTAGCACCAAGCCTCTGGGGTGAGAATTATAACAGGAAAATATAAGTTATACTTACACTCTCACAGCCTAGTGTAGCTATAAATCCCTCTCTCAAGCTAAAAGACAACAAGAAACAAATGAAGAAAAGTCTGATATCCTTGTGTATATTTCTCCACAGACTCTGTAATATATATATATATATATATAATATATATATATATATAATATATATATTATATATATATATATATATATTCTGGAGATATAATTGAAAAATCTATTGTGTTTAATCTCTAATTATGTATTGGAATAATGGTAAAAGGTTAAATTTAGTTGTGAAAATTAAAGAGTGACAGATGAAATAAATAATGAGTGAATGTAAAAAGGCAAACTCGGGAAATAGGGGATTGGGAAGACCCACCAAAACGCACCAGATATCTGGGAGGTGAGAGACTCCCAGGACTCATACGGAGGGACCTTAGACAAAATACCTGACAGTAGTAAGAGGGAACTTATATAACCCACCTCCAGCAGGAAGACAGGGCATCAAGTGAGGGATGTGCTTGCTATCTCACAGTCATACTTCTGACCCATAATTCTTCCTGTCTGAAAGAATTACAGGGATGGTAATGGAGAGAAGCCTGAGGAAAAGAAGGTCCAGCAATAGGTCCAAAGTCAGATCCAGCTCAGTGGGAGGTATCGAGGTCTGACACTATTACTGAGGCTATGGAGTGCTCTCAAAAGGAGATCGATCTATCATGACTGCCCTCCAAAAGACTCAACAAGCAACTGAAAGAATCAGATGCAGATATGTGCACCCAACCAATGGACAGAAGCAGCAGACCCCTGTTGTTGAATTAGGGAAAGGCTCAAAGAAGCTGGGGAGAAGGGTAACCCTGTAGGAGGACCAGCAATCTTAATTAATCTGGACCCCTGAGATCTTTCAAACACTGGACCACCAAACAGATAGTATTTACCAGCTGATATGAAGCACCCTCCCCCCCCCCAACACCTATACAGTAGAGGACTTCAGATCTGTGTTCATTCAGAGATGATGCACCTAACCCTGATGAGAGTAGAGGCCCCCCGGGGAGTTTGGATGTCAGGTGGGGAGGGGGTAAGGGCATCTACTTGGAGATGGAGTAGGTTGGGGAGGAGTAGTGGGATGTGGAGCAGTCGGAGGGTAGATGGGGGTTGGGGGGCAGAGAATGGAATATGTAGTGTAAAAAATGAATACAAAATATGTACATTTATATATATATATATACTGGTACTTATGAGACCTTAAGAGAGAGGCAGGGATCTGTAGGGGTCTAACCTAGGTTCTCTACACATATATTAAGGCTGAATAGCTTTGTGTTCTTGTTCTTGTAAAATATGGGATCAGGGACTCTTCCTGATTCTTTTGTCTACTTGTATGACCCCTTTTTCCCTACTGGATTGCCTGGTATGGCCTTGATGTGATGGTGTGTGACTGGTCGTATTTGAGTTTATTATGCATTGTTTGGTCAATGACACTGTGAGTACTCTTCTTTTCTGTGGGAAGGTAGGGGTAGCTGGAGTCTGGGAAACAGGGAAGATAGAGATGGGGGGAGTCTTCAGTAGAAAAACTGCAGTAAGGATATAATATATGAGGATAGATAGATAAAGATATTGATATAGACATAGACATAGATATAGTTATATAAGAGGTATATGCCAAACTCTCATAGTTTTATTCTCTCATTCCCAGTGAGCATTACTGTTTGGGTAGGTTATAGAAATTTAGGATGTGAAGCCCTGCTGGACAAGGTGAATCAGTGGGAGCCTGCTTTAAACATTTATACACTCGCATCATTCTCAGTTTGTACTCCTCTTCCTGTGTGATGAGGTTAACAAGTGATTTAGCTATAATGTCTGCCATGTGCCATCCCTTGCTCTCCATAATGGACTAGCCATATTCAATCTGATAAAACAAACAAACAAAAACAAAAACCAATAATAATAATAATAATAATAATAATAATAATAATAATAATAACAATAATAATCCCTCTATCTTTCAGAAGCAGTTTTTGGTCAAGCTTTTTTATCACAGCAATAAAAAGTAAATGATACATTTCCTGTGACAACTAAATGTGAAAAGCTCATGTCATATTGTTCACTCCCTATTGTTCACATCATGAACAAAGTATATGCATTTCTTAGTGAGCTCACCTACACGTCGGAGTCATCTGTGACACCTTTCTGTTCTCAGCAAACAACAAGTGTCCATTTCATATCATTTCAATGGTCATAAAATATCTCTCCTATAAATCACAAGATTTAAAGAGTAAGTTTAATTTTGTACATTCTCTATTTTGTTTTGTGAACTTTAAAAAAACAAAACAAACAGACAAACAAAAAAACCTAAAAGAGATAGGACATCCTCCTCTCTTAGTACACTAGAGTGTACAAACAACCCATTTTGTAGAATGCATGAGAATATAAAAACACAGACTTATGTTACCAAAGGCCGTAGGAGAATGTTAGATGTCTTGTTCTGTAACTTTCTGCCTGATTTGTTTGAGACAGTTAGTCTCTAACCCTGTAGCTAGGCTAGCTGGCCAAAAAGTTCAAATAAAAGGTCTTTCTCTCCCCACCATAGCACTGTGGTATCAGGTGTGCATGGCTACTTACAGCTTTTTATATGAACGTCAGGGATTTGAACTCAGGACCTTATCCATATATCTCAATCCTTCTTACCCAGGAAGCCACATCATCAATCCCATTCCCAACTTTGTTTTGCTTGCCTCACATGTAAACATAAAATTGCCATTGTTGTAACACTAATCAATAAACTTGCTTAAAGTAATTACCATTTTATTATGTTTGTAGGATTTATATTTGTGCTACATCCAATTCTGAGCCTTTCAGAGACTCCCATTGAGCTATATTAGAATATTTTTATTGCTTTACTTTGCTCCAAGAGAGGAGGGACTGATGTTCATTTAATGAATTAATTCTCCTACTTATCTACAAGGCAATGGGAAGACCTGTCTCCTGGTGGAATCTTCAGTCATAGCCCAAGGCAGCTCAAGAAAATCACGAAGTCACTTTATCTTCCTACTTTAAAAAAAAAAAAAAGAAAAAAAAAGAAAGAAAAAAAAACTTTAAAGGATTTATTACTGTTCAATTTGTTCACAAATCTACTTAAATATATTAACCAATGCTTTCTAAGATACTTATAAAATGTCTGTTCATTAACATCAGTTCTAAAATATTTTCTCTGTAAAGACAAACTACATACTATAACAGTTAATATTATCTGTCTTCTTACTCCCACACTCTGTCACACTTCCAAACACCAAAGCCAAATGTAGGGAGAACCATGATGCTTCTCTCTCTTTTTTTTTAACTAATGCTTGATTAAACTTTTTATTATTACATTGACTCTTAGTGATCCAAATATCTTTTTATTAGATATTTTCTTCATTTACATTTCAAATACTATCCCAAAAGTAACTTATTCTCTCCCCCTACCACTGCTCCCCAACCCACTCACTTCCACTTCCTGGCCCTGGCATTCCCTTGTACTGGGGCATATAATCTTTGCAAGACCGAGGGCCTCTCCTCCCAGTGCTGGCCAATTAGGCCATCCTCTTCTACATATGCAACTAGAGACACAGCTCTGGAGGGTACTGGTTAGTTCATATTGCTGTTCTGCTGCAGACCCTTTAGGTCCCCTGCCTGTGTGGAATAGTTTCTCTGGAGCAAGTGGGCAAAGGAGTTAGGTGAAAGTGGGTTACAAACAGAGACCACACAAGAGGGTGTGTAGAATCTGAATGTATTTTTTCAGGTAGATCGTCAATCTTTTTATACAGAAGAGTAACAAAAAACTAGGAGTTACAGTGACACAATACAAACGGAATGTATATACATTAAGAGATGGCAGGGAGCAATCTGCTGCCTCTAAGCCAGGTGTAACTCTAGTCTTTTGTTAAGCCCACCACCAGGGGGTTCTGCTCTAGCAGACCTCATGAATAATGTATTACTACAGCCCCCCCCCCCCCATTTCCCAGGTCCAGTTAAATTCTTGCAAGAGTATAACTTGGCTGTTCTTTTAAGAATATCTGGGGAATCTTCATTTGTCAGAATAATTCACCAACTTGCTTCTAATATGTAATATAGCCTGCTATACCTGGCTGTAGAAGATTCTAAGTATATACTTTGTTAAGCTTGCCCTGAGATTTCTAACTCTTATGTAGTAAAATACTGTAAGAAAGCATGTAAGACCGTCCATGATATTGCAGGGACAAATCTGGGACTTTCTAGCTATGGGAATGCCAAGGTTCCAGGAGGATGGGTTTCCTTTGAAACTCTTTGCCTCAGGACTGCTTCCAGGTTTTCAGGCCTGCCAAGCCAGTCACTACTGGAGTGGATATAGCACTGTTCCTCCCATAGGGTTGCAGACCCCTTTAGCTCCTTGGGTACTTTCTCTAGCTCCTTCATTGGGGGCCCTGTGTTCCATCCAATAGATGACTTTGACCATCTACTTCTGTATTTGCCAGGCATTGGCATAGACTCACAAGAGATAGCTATGATGTGTCTCCTCTTATTTGTTAAAGGATGATTTGTCAGTTTTTCTCAAACATTAATTTTATCCTATTCATCTGTGACATATTTTCAAGTGATTTAAATTCTTTTTTATTGTTCAATAGTTACATCCTCTCTCATGAGTATATTTTAATCAAGGGCTAGGTTTCAACTGATTTGATTTTGTGCTGGCCATGAGCAGGGAGTCACAGTTTAAGTGAGTCATGACATTAAGCTTTCACTGTATACATTTTCTCCCTCTGGGTCTTAGAGTCTCTTTATGATGCCTGAGTCTAAGGAAATGAATGGACATTTCATTCAGAGCTTAGCACTCTGTAGTCTCTTGCTCTGTGCACACTGATGAGTTCCTGTGTCATTCACCATCTTCTGTAAATGGAAACTTCTCTGGTGGGTGTTAAGTGATGTACTGATCTATAGTTATAAAGATAAGACCTTAAGGAGAACTTAATACCATGCCTACTTACAGAAAAATACCATTAGATGAACTGAGAAGTCCTGTGACCTCTCAATCCTTGGATTCTGGGCTTATTTAATTGTACAAGGAATGAGTTCCTTCATGAGGACATGACATCAAATCCAGTCAGAATACGGTTTGCAATTCCCCTAAGCTTTGTGCCCACATTGCATCAGAGGGAACACATGTCAAGATCAGTCATCATGGTAGTTTGCAAGTTCAGAGCTGGGTTAGACTGTACATTGTATTTCTTCTCAAGTAGCAGAATAGAACTTTATAGCACTATGAGTGCTCACTAGTAGAAATGAAGATTCAGTTTCATTTATCCATGTTCAGTCACACACACACACACACACACACACACACACACACACACACAGAGTTCCTTCAGCAATCAGGTCTTGTCATCAGGTTCTGCTAAGTAACCGGGAGGAACTACATGAGCTTATAATGTTTGAGGGGATTCTATGTGAAACCACTGACAAATAATTTGATAAAGCTAACCCACAGCTGACACTTAGTTTGTAATTGATATCTTCTGAACCCTCTAAGAGGTATTGTCACCCTGAAATCATAGAATAACTTCATTGAAACTCTTATGATAATGTTTCTTTTGATAGATTCCTATGTCTTTGTAAAAGGCATTAAGATATTTATAACTTCGTTATCTCCTCCCCACAGCTGCCATTCATATACAACATTTTCCCAAGTTCTCCTTCCTATCCTTTTTTCTCACTCTTTCACTGAATGCCCTCCATGAAGACCCGTATTATTTTTCTGATATCAATGGATACTCCAATTCAAACACAGATAAATAAGATTCAGTAACTGACCACAACTCATAAGAGAGAGCATGCGCAGTTTGTTTTTCTGAGTATGTATTACATCATTGACCAGAATTATTCATAGTTCTTTTAATTTGTGTTCAAATTTCAGCATTTCACTTTTCCTTAAACCTGCATAAGTTTCCACTGTCGATATATACCACATTTCATTAAGATTTTATTAATTGATGGGAATCTAGGTCATTTCCATCTCCTAGCTATTTCGAACAGAGCAGCAATAATCAATGACATTGTCTTTGTAGGAAGTAGTATTTCAGTCTTTGCTCTGGTGATCAAGTACCAATCCAGAACACTGTTAATGATACTTTGTTATGCTTGCAGACAGGAGTCTAGCATACCTGTCCTCTCAGAGGTTCAGATACGCACAGCCAAACATGGTATGGAGTCCTGAGGAAGACTTAAGGAAAAATTGAGGCACTGGAGGAGATAGGAGTTCCACAGGATGTCCATCGGAGTCAATTTACCTGGACCCTTGGGGATTCCCATAGATTGAACTATCAACCAAAGAGCATACACCCCTGTGTGTATGCAGCAGATGTGCAGCTTGTTCTTCACGTTGTTCCCCCAGGAGCTGGAGTGGGAGCTGTCTCTGAATCTGTAGCCTGCCTGCAGATCCTATTTTCTGAACTGTGCGACCTTGTCTGGTGTGTGTGAATGTGCCCAGTCCTTCAGTGACTTGATGGGGAAGAGTGTGTTGGAACCTAGGGGTGGCCTCCCACTTTTCTGAGGAAAATTGTAAGGAGTTGGGGAGAGGAACTGTGGTAAGGAGGGGCCAGTGAGAAAATGCATGTGAAGTGAATAAATTAATTAATGGAGAAAATTTAAACAAACAAACAAACAAACAAACAAAGCAGAACAGAACAGAACAGAACAGAACAGAACAGAACAGAACAGAACAGAACAGAACAGAACAGAACAGAACAGAACAGAACAGAACAGAAACTATTCCTCTCCAGCAGTTTGGTTCAGACAAGGTTTTGGAAATAGTTGATTACAGTCCTTTTTATGTTTTCTTGTCTGTTGCAGCATCTTCTATTTTTGATATCTGACTTATTTGAGGATACTTTTACTATCAGTTAATTCAGATATTTTGCTACTCTTTCAAAAAACAAACAAAAAAAACACACAAAAAACAAACAGCTCTTAATTTCTCTAATACTTTGCATTGATTTCATTTCTATTTTATTAAATTCAAGCCTTAGCTCATTATCTCTTCCTCTCTACTTATTTCAGGATTGTTTCCTCATGTCTTTCCAAGGTTGTCTGGTATATCAGTTAGTAACTTTTCTCGCAGGACTGCATTCATTGTTCCCCATAGATTTACCATAGAAATACACCTTTTTGTCTTTATTTTCATTTGATTCTAGGAATTTCTAAATTTCTTCCTTGAGTCACTCATGGTTGAAATTATCATTAGGTTTTATGCTATTTAGTTTCCATGAGTTTGTGAACTTCTTATAGTTTCGAAGGACAGGTATTTCCATCTTTATTGCATTGTGGTCAGATAGCCTTGAAATGTCACTTCAACATCCTTATATCTGCTCATACTGCTTTGTGTCCCTGTAGAGAGCTAGTTTTGGAAACGTTCTTTTGGTTGATGAGAGGAATGCTTTTTATTTAGGTTCGCTGTACAAAACACTGTGATCCAAAAATTAAACTTTATGAATACCTTAATATCTTGTTACAGAAAAATAAGTATTTAAGAACAAATTAGAAAGAACAAAAAAAATCATTAGGTAAAAATGAAAATAAATTATTTAAGTTAAATCATCATAAAAAAGTATTCTCCCTTTTGTTAATCGCCTACACCAGTCATGAAAATTCTTTTCACAATAAATAAGTTTCAGTGAGAATTTTTTTCATATCATTGACAATATCTAACTCTTTCATAAGTGGTTTTTTGTGTGTGTGTGTGTGTGTGTGTGTGTGTGTGTGTGTGATGCTGTGAATCCATAGAGACCTGCTCTACAAGCCAGTTAAGTTTTCTTGAAATACTGAAACCTAAATGTACAGCACTTACTGAAAGTAAGACTGACATCACCAACCCTTTCCACACACCATATGTCACTGAATAGCCTCCACTCCCTGCCAAAATGTAATTTAAAGCAGTGACCTAGAAATAAAAGACTACACATACCATTACCAATCAATCCCCAGACTCATTCAGTCTCCACTCAGCAATATTTTAATAAATCATTTCCGTTTATATTGATGAGCTGTTAATGCAAATTGTAAGTAAAAGGACAGTTGACTTTTATTAGCAACGGCATGAATATATAATAGTATACTAAAAATAAACCCAGTAGTTACTATGCTTTCTATGACACTTTAAAACTGTTTCACAAAAGGAAACGATAAAATACTAGTTTTTTTTAAACTTCATGAAATCTTTGTAAACATTTCATATAGTCTCTCTCTATATATATATTCATGTACATTACTACATAAACTTACATTCTTTATACATACTTATGTAGCTGTTTTTTGTTTTTTTGTTTTTTTCAAAACTCAATAGAAATTGTTGATGCTTCTCATATGTGTACCCTTACACTGAATCATGGTCACAAACAAAGGAGTCTTATTGCATCAGCTATTGTCAATTGATGCCCAGCTAAGGTAGAATTTATCCATCACCACCCTCCACACTACGATTGTCTTGCTTGACCCTGCGTGGGTTTTGTGCATATTCTCTCAATTGGTGTGGATTAATATGGGCAACTGTTTATCTTTGCCTGTAAAATAGTTCTTTTGTTATTACACAAGGAACCTGGATCTGACAACCTGTCCTCCCCCTTTGCCAAGGACCACCTTGGGCATGCAGAGGAGTTCATGAGAGAATGGGTGTTTGAGAACAATGGGAAAAAATGACTCAATCAAATTGTGGAGTACATGCTAATGGCCTCTGTTCTGCTCAGGACAACCTTCACTGCGGATCTCAGGATATTCATCCAGATCACTCAGTTCTCACAGACAAGCCCCAGCCTTTTATTTACTTATCGATTTAGTCTTTTATTTACTTATCGATTTAAGCATTTACCGCAGGCTCTCCTTTCATTATCCCACGAATCAACATTCCATGACTCTAGTCCCCTAGTTCTTAGAAAAAAGACAGCAAGCACATTGGTTTTTTTTTTTTTTTTAATTTTTAAAATATTTTTCTAAATATTGCAAATAGTTGCAGAGTTCTGCCTGCCTTCACAAGCACAACTAATAAGTTGACCCAGGTGGGATCCCATTCTGAAATTACCATTCTATCCCAAGTAGACTTGAAATCAGTAATCTGCTTGATCTTCTGTATCTTTCTGACAAGCTTGATAACAGTGCAGGTGCCTCTGCTCTTCTAGGTTTGTGAAGCTCCACATAAAATTTATATCACATCCTTATGTTTTTATAGTTGAGAAATATATATATATATATATATATATATATATATATATATATATATATACTTTTATTAGTTTTACTTATTTTCCTTCAAGTATCATCCTCCTTCCCAGTTAAACCCCCCTATCTACTCTATCTGCTTCTATGAAGGTCCTCACCCACCCACCCACTCCTGCTTCACTGCCCTGGCATTCCCCTACAATGGGTCATCAAGCCTCCACAGGACCAAGGGGCCTCCCCTCCCTTTGATGCCAGACAAGGTAATCCTCTGCTTCATGTGCACACTTTGGTTGGTGGTTTAGTCTCTGAGAGCTTTGGGGAATATGGTTGGTTGATATTGTTGTTCTTCCTGTGGAGTTGCAAACCCCTTCAGCTCCTTCAGTCTTACCCCTAACTCCTCTATTGGTGTACCCACACATAGTCTGATGCTTGGCTGTGTGCATCCATACCTGCATTGTTCAGGCTCTGGCCCAGCTTCCTTAGCTGTCCCCTGAGAGGCTGTGCCAGAGAAATTACATATTTTTGGACACATATTTTCATAGTTTTTGATGATAGTATTTACAATTTTTCTTAACAATATAGACATACTCTTGTCTCCTGGGCTCATGCTGTCTGTGCTTAGCATGCAGTCACTAACCTTGGCAGAGAGGACATTGTTCAATAACCTTCGAAGGGAGAATATTTCCTGATAACATTGGCAAGGAGAATATTTCCTGAATTAGGAACATGAAGTAAAATATATTTTTTTTTATACAAACAGGCCTTTTGCCCAAGAATTGTCAACACTGGTGGAGGTTTATTCTCTGATGGCTCTGTTCCCGGGGCAGGAAAAATGTCACTCTGCTCCTTGAATGGTCATGCAGGTGCTTGGCACCCCATCTTTTCAATGATTCCTGAGCTTTGCAAGAAGGTGTAGTATACTTGTCTCAGGTAGGCATGAGCATTCTATAGTCTCTTGTGATCTGAACCTTAACCTGTATTAACTGCCATGTACTAGAATAAGGAATGTGCGATGAGGGTGAATGATGCACTAATCTATGACGCTAAAGGTAAGTCAATAGGAGTAGGTTTAGTCAACACTAGCAGATTTAATATGCCCATATAGCAGAGCACTCTTAATAGGTTCTCTTAGATCTCAGGTCCTGTCTAACCATAGGTTCTTGGCCCTAATATAGGTTCCGGGTATTATGTTTTATAAAAAGATAAGAAGAGAAGGAATATGTTTGGTGGATGTGCAGTCAGGTGTAGGGGAAATGAGTGCCTCTGCAAGCCCATGCTGAGGCATCCCTTCCCTGCTGAGAAACCAGATACAGGACAGTATATTATAGAATAGAGTTTATTCAGGGTATGGGGAGGGGAGTTGAGGGAGTAAAGACAGAGATAGAAAGGGGAACACTCCTCCACTGTTGGTGGGACTGCAAGCTTGTTCAACCACTCTGGAAATCAGTCTGGCAGTACCTCAGAAAATTGGACATAGTACTACAGGAAGATCCAGCAATACCTCTACTTGGCATATATCCAGAAGAGTTTCCATCTGGTTATAAGGACACATGTTCCACTATGTTCATAGCAGCCTTATTCATAATAGCCAGAAGCTGGAAAGAACCCAGATGTCCCTCAACAGAGGAATGGATACAAAAAATTTGGTACATTNGTACAGATGAATTTGTGAGTACCAGGAGATAATCCTCTTAAATATTCAAATGAGTTTGTTTTAGTTTTCCTAATGTTATCTATGCTACTCTGAGTTTGGAAACATACAGACACTCACTTTTAAGTTTGGAAACATGCAGGTACTCTCTTCCAGCTTCTATTCCTGCATTTTGTCATCCTGAGTGAGTTGTGTGTGATGACTTGAAGAACTAATTTAACTCTTTGCTGAATCTGAAAATACAGCTTTGACAGTTCTTTCACAACTAAGAAAATACACTGTTTTGAAATGTGGCAAACTGATGCATGATGATGAAAGAATCCTTCTCAGAATCTGTCAAGTATCCAGACTTACTCCTGACTACAGTGATGGTAAAGGAGGCTGTTTATAAATATTCTCTTGGCCACTCTATGAACCAGACAGTGTCACAGTCTATGCTGTGAACTTGTAATGAGAGATGCAGAGAATCACTGGGTAATCAGAAGCTAGTGCATAAAGTGAAAAAGGGATAGTTGGCTTATACAAAAGCAAAACAATCTTAGGATCTGGGAATCACAGTGAGCAGACGGCTATCCAATGTATGCTTCAGAATGCATGTGTTACAGCAAAGCTGTCACTATATTGTGTGCATCTATATTTAATACATATCACTCTTCAGGGACAGTTTTCCATATTTCTCATGCTTTACTCAGGTTATTTTAACTCCACAACTATTTGAGTTATTAATAACTGTATTTGTCATGATCAATTATAACATTTCAAGTGAAAATACACTAGCCAGAATTAAGTGACCAGAGGCATAATGGAAATTATGAAAACTATATGACACAAATATTTCCATGTAGATTTCTCTGCTGTGAACATGTGCTTACATCTTTTACATAAATATTGAGGAACACACTTTTTGCATATTAGGGAATTAACATTCTCATAGTAGGAATTGTAGGTTATGAACATGAAAGAGGAAATCAGATAGGTCTCTGTAGTAATTTGTTGGAGGTGCGGTCATCATTGGAAACTCTTAGTACAATATAAATACACATAATTCCATTATATGTATATGAGTAGACACACAGATCACACTTCATTATTTCCTAAGTGTAACATGTATCAGTGATATCACAGTAACAAGGAAAATACATCATCTTAATTTATTTTTCTTTTTTCTTTTTTTTAGTGTAGTATTTGCTTATTTTGTTTATATATTTATTTAATTTTAATATTGATTCATTTGCTGTATGATATCATGCATTCAAGTCTGCTCACCTCCTCATGCCCTCATATCCACCCTTTGCACTTGTAACTCCCCCCACCCCAAATAAACACACGCACACGTGCGCGCGTACACACACACACACACACACACACACACACACACACACACACACACACACACACACGCGCACACACGCACGCACGTGCACACACACACACTCTGTCCAGACAACTTTACTTACAAATGCTCATCTCCTTGAGTCACTGGTCTTGAGGTCTTGATTGCTCTGACAACATCAATACTCTATTGTAGTCGGACTCCTCTCCTGGTTATTATCTTGTTGACCACTGTCACAGAGATCCTGCAGCTTTGGATGAGCAGGAATGGCCCCTTTAGGATTCCCAACCCTTTGCAGATGATAGAGATTTTCAGGGTAGGACAACTATGAGTGAGCTCTCCAGCACTTCTCTAGCTAGGCCATCCAATGCCCCGGTACCACCATTGCTAGGAGGCAGGGTCAGCTCTCTAGCTCTTTCCGTCCTTGGGGCTGGCTCACCCATGCCTTTCCCATGAGACCCAGTTCCACTCTGTTACCCAGGACAGTCACAGGTCTCACTCTCCTGAGTTCTAAAGCCACGGACAGGGTAGGGCTAGTTCTCGGGCTTTGATCCCCTCAGTGCCAGCAGTTCTGACTACCACAGCTGCCAGGGGTGAAAGGCAAGGCGGTCTATTCAAATGTTGAAGGGTCAAGTTCCTTGTGATTTGGTAGACAAGTGCTATGTGTTCAATGTAGTTGTGTTTAAAAACTGGGTTTCAATAAATGTTCACAGAGTAAAAGTAATTGATGATCCTAAAGCATGTCTGGAAAAATAGGAATGTAATCCTAAATCAGGGATACCACTGTGGTCCAAGACTTGAGTTATTCCTAAATAAGAATTTTTTTTCACTATCACATTTTATTTTAATCTTCTAAGAACCTCAGTAGTGTGTTAAGTGACATTCTAAGATAACATTTATTAACTCTGGTTATTTACTTTGCTCTCTTTCTTTTCACTTCTGATTAACAAGGCTTAAACCTTCTCCTCCTCTGTAGGTCAATTCTTTCCTACATCACATTTCAGCCAGCTCTTAACACATACTGTAAAAATACTCATATTTCAAGTATTTCTAATGGAGTTATCCTAAGTAGAGCAATTTCTCTCTTGAGGATTATAACACTACTTGATTTAATTAAACCGATCAAATTAAAGTAAATGGTGGTGTAAGCCCTAGAGTAATGTATATTGCAGTTATAGAAAACTGCCAGTGCAGTGATTGTATACCACATTTGATATATTTTCAGAACCTACTTCATAGTAGGGTATTCAATTATATGAATAAAAGCAATTCTTGGATTCTAAGACATTCACTTAACTTAGAATATATTTATTTAAAACTAAAGAGAATTATTTATAATACTTTTTTTCCTGTTTTGACTATTCTATATAGGTAAATGCATAAAATATAGAATATATATTAATTAAAATAATTTCAAACTCAAACTGTGAGTTCACATTTCAGCATGAGAATTAATAGATCATTATCACAATGGAAGATATATAGTAGTTTTTGCTACATATCATTAGATAATGATAAATTATAAGCTTAAATTTAGGAAACAAACCAACAATCTTATATTATTTTCTCCTCGTAATCTTAAAATCAAGCACATGTAATGATCATTATTATTGTATTAAAGTTAAATAGGTATTTTCAGAGAACTCTCCAACATATACTGTTGTGAAATTATTCCCTTCTATATATTATTAGGCATATACATAAATTATATTGATTTATCCATAAGTATTCATCAATGGTAATATGTTACCTGATCATTTTGAACTTTTTCCTATGTGTAAGATGAGTACTAGTGAGTGTGTGTGTGTGTGTGTATGTGTATGTGTGTTTGTGTTTGTGTGTGTGTATGTGTATGTGTGTTTGTGTGTGTGTGTGTGTGTGTGTGTGTGTGTGTATGCACGTTAATTTGTGAGGTGATGCATCTATATGTGCATGTTGTACAGTTTTGTCCCTTTGGGTTCATGATGCGTGTGTTATGCATGTGTGTCTATGTCCGTGTGTGTATGTAGTGTGTATGTAGTGTGTGTGTGTGTGTGTGTGTGTGTGTGTGTGTGTGTGTGTAGTTCAGAAGGAAAACTTTTAAATTTTCATACAGACTCTGTCCCATTCACTGGAAAAGTAGATAGTTTGTTTCCATAATTAAGACAATTAAGTCTGCCTAATTTACCTGTGGAAAGGTGTCATTTTAGACTCTTGAGTAATAAATTCGTGAAGTAACCACCTAGAACACAGGTAAAGCCATGGCTTCTGAGGCATCCACATAGCTGTCACTTTTACCTTTTGTAACAGAACTATTTGAAGTGATGGGCCGTGTATTAGGCTAGATAGAAAAGAAATTGACATCAAGAAGTTGTAAATAGACCAAAAGTTAAGGGACAGATTGAGAGCTTAGCAATCCCGATAAGACTATGAAGCAGTTATAGTGAAAATTGTAAAAAAGACATGATTACTCGCAAATAATGGGATATTGATCTTTAAGGCTCAGAAATGATCACAGCATCTTTCTGGACCCACCCATTCTATATGATGTGGTGATCACCTTGACTGAGGCTATGACAAAAATTGCAATTAGCCCCAACCCCTCTGTCTTTCACTCTGCCTCTCTGTCTGTCTTTCTCTCTGTCTCTCTCTGTGTCTGTATTTCTGTCTCTTTCTTTTTGTCTCTCTGTCATTCTCTTTTTGTGTGTGTCTCTCTCTGTGTGTCTGTCTTTTCTGTGTCTCTGTGTGTCTCTCTCTGTCTCTCTGAATGTCTTTCTCTGTCTCTCTTTGTCTCTTTGTCTATTTCTCTGTTTCTCTATCTTTCTGGTATATTTTAAATTATTGCTTAAAAATATCATATGAAATCAAGATATACATGTAGTCTGTAAACAAATGTAATGTGTGAGTGAGCATAGGTTGGTAGATAATTGAAATCCATAGATCCAAGTAAGTTCCCAATACTTTCTACTCAGTAAGACAACATAGAAAATAAAACTATTTACTTTATGGACAAGTCTTCTGTATTCTGATTTCTAAATAAAAATGAATATGTTCATTTTTCTCAATTCCAAAACAAATTACTATTGACTCAACTTTCTTCCATTTTCTTGCATCTAATTTGTCTTAACTCATTATATCTGAGAGTTAACACCCTGCTGTTTAAATTTGTTCATTGATCCTTTCTCTTTAGTGGAAATCCACAGGTTCATTTGCTTGGATGTACATGGTTCTCTGTTTCTTCATCCTTTAATATTGTTCCTGTAATACTACTGTTGCGTTTTGTGGTGAATAAAACATTGGTCTTTCTTACTCCTGCCAGTCTCTCATCTTCCTCCTCTCTAGGTCACATATTATTCTCTGTGCCGGAACTGTGGCTATGATATACTTTCAACGGTTGAGATCATCACAGAGTTCTATGAGTAACTGGACTGCTTGTTAAACTTTTGATTTCCTTCATGTAATACTGACTTTCCCTTTTCACAAAGTTGATGTGAATTTATAGACCAGGAAATATTAAATATCAGAATTCAACTTAGTTTTGGTTAATTTAGCTAGATCCAGATTTTTCTTATTCTAGAGTATTATGTGGGTGTGTGTTTGTTTTAAAATGTAGATTTTTACTTTGAAATATATCAGGGCAAATTACACTTCTGTTTCCATATTACATTTTAATAAATCTAATACAATTATAGTATTTTATTAAAAATAAACATGTGAATGCAATTGAACACCTTGGAAAAATCCTCATAGTATCATGTATTCATATTACAAGTCATGAATTTTTATTTACTATTGTATTTTATTCATCTATATTGAATTTTCATTATTTCAGCCCTTGGTTTCATCATTGCTAATGAAATAGATTTTTTTGAAATAATAATTGTTTTATACAGTTTTGAATTGAGCTTTATGAAATGCATTTTAAGTATATAAAATTTAATGATTACATTTTAAGTATGTTTTAAACATCTTTATAGTCACTGTATAAAAATCAATTAAGTTAATAAGTGTTAATTTTTTTAATCCTTTTTTTTTTTTTTTTTGAGACAGGGTTTCTCTGTAGCCCTGGTTGTCCTGGAACTCACTTTGTAGACCAGGCTAGTCTCAAACTCAGAAATCTGCCTGCCTCTGTCTCCTGAGTGCTGGGATTAAACGCATGTGCCACCACGCTCGTCAATAAATGTTAATTTTATTTGTTAGGTTGCATATATAACTACTTTCTAACATTATAAAGCATATATCTTATTGCATATATGTATGATTAAAATGTTTGGCTGTTGTTTTAGATTTTCTTTTTATTGTATGTGAAATAAGGTTTTGCTTCCATATAGGTGTGTGTACCATCTGTATTCCTAGTGCCCTCAGAATAGACCAGGAGAGCGCTTCAGATTGTCTGGAATTCAAATTTCTGATGGCTGTTGGCGAACATGTGGGTGATAATAACTGAACTTGAACAACAGTCATTCTTAATCACTGAGCTAATTCACAGCCCTGATTATTTAGCTTAAATTAAAATTTACTTGAATAAATTAAAATAAATTGCCTAAAGATAAATGTCTTTGACTGAACTCTGACTGTTATTTTTATTTTCATATATTTTAATATTAAAAATATTTATATGCTTAGAAGTCTAGGATGGATATCTGTTTTTTTAATAATCAGTATAGTCAGCTATATTTTGTCTTCTATTGAAACAACCACACTGCTCATATTTTATCTCACTGCTTCCTGAGATTAAAATAAGGTTCTGATAAGTGACATTCAAATGATCTTGAAGATTTAAAAGATTACCTATTAAAGTATGTCACTCCTTATGCATATTTAAGGCAATGTTTCTACATTTTCATTGTGTTTATTACCTCATGATCAGACTGACTTTATGCACTGAATTTTAATTCTTAAGTTCAAAACAAAGCACAAACATGTTTAATACAAAGATCACTAAACTCACTGAACAATAGAAAATTGTGGATCTGAATGTCCAGTTTCTATATTTTCATAACGAATTTTCTATGACATAGCAAACTCTTTTCTAAATTATTTATTTAGGGAAAGTGAAAATAAAGATTGGAACAAGATTCATAATCAAGCACTTTTGAATAACAATTAAGCCTAGTTTTTGTGGAAATACATCGAGTGCTTCTCAGGTCCTTCTGGTGAAGACCAACTACATTCAATCAAATATGCAGTCATGTACCTTCCTAATTTTGCCATCGTTTTATGATTGCTGTTTGTAAAATCTTTTTTTTCAGATGTTTTAGAAAAGAGAGTGTTCTTTGGAAAAGTCTTGAAGGACAGTGTAATTAGTGAAATCTAATGAGTTAAGTTTTTTAGAAGTGTGCTTTCCTGTGACATCTTCTGAAGCATCCAATTAAAAGATAATTAGGATAAATCATACTGAGAAAGGAGATAACCCCACAAACAGACTGTCCCATTTCAGATGAAACTTTCAAGGTGACTCTGCAAAGGTGTTGGAAATTATAGAAATGAAATACAAGGCGAGGTCCATTTTAACATTAGAAGATTTAAATATTAAAAACTAATGAATATACTTTTCATGATAATATGTACAACAAAGGTTTCCAAAAATTAAATTGAACGTAGTTGCCAATTGGTGGGTTTATTTTCATTCATGTTCATAACTCATTGGCTCGTCATTCAATTTTTCCTTCACATACTTTTATAATGAATGTCATCAGGGAACCAAGATGTGATCAAGAAGTAAGTGATAGGCTTCAATTTTGCTTGCAAGTCTTAAAAAACAGGTCTCAGAGATTTAGCTTTGATATTTCAAAACTTCAGCAGTGAGAACAAATTACCTAAAAATAATTGCTATTTGAATGAGAACTCACACAGAATTGTGGTAAGTGTATATTGAAGTAAAATTTATCTCAGATTTCTAAACAAAATTGAAAGTCACTTGCTGTTATACTTAGTGCACCTCTAAATCAGTATAAGTATGAAAGAAATTTTGTCTTCAGTTGATACATATGATCGCTGAGACATCTAGGATACATATTATGTTATACTGTAAATAAGTTAGGCCCATTAAGGCAAGTAAGTGAGCAAATTAACATAACAATTTGTTAATCAATAGTTTCATCTGATATTGGAAAAAACATAGAGATTGTTTTCTGTCTGAAATTCTGGAGTCTTTATTTGCATCATTAATAGAAAATCACTTCAAGGTACAAACTGAATTTTTACTTTATTATTGATTGATGAACAGTTGTCCTTGATAGTATGCTGTCCAAAGTGAATTATCTTCCAAATTACTTTTAATGGACATGATTATAATTGTACTAAACAGGTTTTATAACTGCTTGGAGATGAGATTAAGAGACAGTGTACTACAATGACTAGCACTGTTTTTTAATCTTCTCCCCTGTCTACTTCTTTAATGCTTGAAAAAACTTTTTGACACTAAAATTTAAAGTCATCTTTTGATTCTTATAACCTTCCATCAATTATTTCATAAAGTTCTTTGAGCTGGAATTTCTGTTTATCATTGAACAGCAACACTTGTTTGATCTCACTGTACAAGGAGACTTCACCCTGCATATAAATACACATAGTGTATTTAAAGTGTATTCAAAGCCTCTCTTGAACTCAACAGTCACTGCTGAACTGGGATCAGCCTGATGATGTGTAATTGGTCATCTGGCACTTGGCCACCTGGCAGCCTTTGAAAGATGTTCTAATGAGCTGGGTGTTGTGCACTTCTCACAGGCTTCCTCCTTCTTGCTTCCAGAAATACAGATATAAGAGCTGTCAACACAGGGTCATGGGTGAGAGTCACAAAATAACTAATTCCGAGTTGTATATCATTAGAGTAAAGTTCTGTGAAACAGAGTTACATGCAAAACACACACACAAACATACATATATGCATAAAACATATTAATATACTTATAAAATCTGGAAAGTTATTTTGGCTAAAGCAACGAGAAGTATCAGACATTTTGGCTTTATCTGTGTTAGGAATAACTTTTGTGTATATAGTCTATGGCTAACTCTGACTAACATGATTATACATAAAATTCTTTCTTCTAGGTTTATACTCAAATTCATCTAATTAATCTTATAATTCTTTCATATGAGTTATGCCAATAAATCATATGAATTTTTTTTTTTTGGTTTTTTGAGACAGGGTTTCTCTGTGTAGCCTTGGCTGTCCTGGAACTCACTTTGTAGACCAGGCTGGCCTCGACCTCAGAGATCCACCTGCCTCTGTCTCCCAAGTGCTGGGATTAAAGGTGTGTGCCACCACACCCGGCTTCATATGAATTTTATAATTCATATGTTACTACATTTTAAGTAATTATATATATATATATATATATATATATATATATATATATATATATAAAATTACTTAAATATATGTGTGTGTATGTGTGTGTGTATGTTTGTGTGTATTTCAGTTACTTATAGTCTTCAGGAATAGCACAGGATACAAGACAGATGTGTCAATTACTATATTTAAAAGCAGGTAGAAAAATAAAATAAGAAAAAGATGAAAAATTACATTCTATAACAATAAATTTTCTCTACAAATATGTTGTTATAGTAAGAAGAATCAGAGAAAAATATGATGAACTGAAGCTTGAGTATTTGATCTGATGACTCTGTCTTTCTCTTTCTGTCTCTCTCTGTCCCTCTCTGTCTCTGTCTCTCACATACACACACACAGACACAAACACACACACAGAAAGAAAACAGAAAAAACAAATCAGCTCTTAGGCCTTGTAATCTCAAGGTTTTAAGTATAATTGGAGGTAATGTGACAGTGTTTAAAATTTGAAGAATTGTATTGAATTAATATGTAGTGAGATAATTCCTTAAGTACTGAATTTAAAAGAAAAATCAAATCAAAACAAAACAAAACAAAAACACTGCAAATGTGTCTAAGAGGGGCAAGCTTTATTCAAATGGCTGATCCTATTATTCCAAACTATAGATTCATGTAAGGAAGCTGTTAAGGGAGAAGTAGAGATTATGCAGGACTGGGATATCTGAAATAATACTTTCATCGTCTTCTGCTTCCAAGGGATAGCAATGAGTAGGATGAGAATCTGAAGTAAGTGGGAGTAGAGGAAGTTGAGAGGGCAAAATGTCAACGAAAAAGCAACAGCATCTGAAAGTAGAAAGTCATATTTGTAGGCTGGACACTAGACACATAAGTAGAACAAACACTTACTAGAGAAAATCCCAAACAATATTAGAAACAAGGACACAATCATTTAAATCAATGAAGAATATATTCAAATCCTAAATGCAATAGCAAAAAAAAACCAACAAAAAACAAAACAAAAACAAAAACAAACAAACAAACAAACCCTAAGTAGTCTTTAAAAGAAAAATTGCAGAAGAAAAAAATGGTAAGAAAGACTGAACTTCTAATGACCATTTGATATTTTGATGAAACTTATGAATCACAGTGGGCTTTATTTGGTGTTATCACACTAAAACTGTGATTTTTTTTTAAAAAGACCATGTAGATTAATGCTACGGCAATATTCATTTTAAAATAGGAAGAATCATCGGCGTTAAAACATTTGGTGGCATGAAGATGATTGAAAATAGCTTCTTAGTTTTGAATGGCCATCATTATCATGAAGAAACAATTCAAGGACCAGGTAAGAAAAGCAATGCACATCTGATTCAACAGCAAATAAGTCTCAGATACGATTTCTCCCTGGGGGAAAAAATCTTTCATCTTTAATTCATTGTAAGTAGTTATAGGTTTTACTGTAGATGCACACAGGAGACATTCAAAATTCACCCTTCATTATTGACTTTCTCTGGAGATCATAGCTAGAAAAAACTTTGTTTAAATATGTCAGGTACTTAGAGAGTGACTCACATAACCTCTAGAAAAAATGTGTTATTCTTGCCATACATTCATTAGTTTTATAATAAATCTATGAAAGCTACATAATTTCCCTTAAACTCGGTACACTTAGAAACAAGGGAACTAAGCCACCTTGAGAAAAGATGGTAAAAGCAGGGTTGATAAGAAATTAGAAAATACATAAGAAAGAACTTAGCCTAGCAAATCAAAACTCCTTGGTGAGATCAAAATCTTCCACAGTTTTCTTTAGAAGAATACTTTAGGATCACTCACTGGGATAGCTTACACCTCACTATTCAGTTGTAAACCACAAGTCCAAACCTTGAATGTAGTAAGTATTTCCCCAGCTACAGGATGTGGCCAGTGCATTCACTCAATTTAATTAGGTTCCCCCAATACAGTTTCATGGCACATTTAGCAGCTCCATTATCGTAGAACTGCAAATTGAAGTAGTGCTCAATTTAAAGTAACTAGTCTTTCTTACTCTTTCATGAATGTTTTAAATCTCTCCTTTTCTCAGCCTCGATAATTTTTTTTTTTTTTACAAAGCAACTCAACCATAAGCTTGAACTGAAACATTCCAGGCATTGTTTTGTACTGCAAAGTATCTATTTGTAATATGTGAGTTATGTACTTGTGAATGAGCAAAGAAGACACTTGGCTGTAATGTGTATAGACTACGCATTGTTTTGGATAGATCGAGTCTGAGTATGCAATGTCACTGTGACATTGACAGCATTCAGTTATCTGTCATTCTTGATATGTCCATCTGGATATGGATCTTTCTTAGAGAGAGAACATTGCGAGGAAAATTACAGGTTATTGTGACTCATAGTCAGAGAACTGCAAATAAAACTCAAGTCATCTGGAAATCATCCTTGCGTGATGTTAGGCAATGGGCCGCCTCCTCAGCTCTTATTTCTACATGAGCTATGAAACAAACATATTCTTAGGAGAAATTTAAATTTGGCTACACCAAAGAAAAATTTCCAGATTATGTAATAATCTGCTGGCAAAATGAATTTTCTATCTAAAGACACATTGGTCAATTAGAGATGAGTTAGAATATTAGTCCTTTCCTTTTGATGAAGTGTGAATGTGATAAAAACGTTGCTACAATAATTGAAACATTATGTCGAACTATTAATTACTTTGTAGATGTCAAAAGCTTAAGGTTTTATTATCACCTAATATTATCTCAAAGACTTATGTTATTACCTCTGTGTAGATTTTTGTCAACCATAATAAGCTGAAATAATCTGCATTTTCAATCACCCTCAAAAACTAGCAATATAATCACACTTGTAACCACAGTCAAATTAAATTCACCTGCTCAATTTATAGCCAAGTGATAGACTTTAATCCCCAGGAAGTGAAAATGAAAATAGAGTCTTGACAAGGTAAATGGAATAAAGTATCTTAGATAGCAATGTCCCTGAGCAATAAGAAAGGAAATGCTTTACAATGACAACAACCATCACTTCCAGAAACTACTCTACCAAGAAACATTAAGCGATATTTCCACAGTAAAATGGAGAATTCTTTACTATCATTCTGTATGGTCTCAAAAATTGAGAAAAATAATAACACAGGGAGAAGTAATGAGACATACATAAGTTGAGTTTGATAGAAAACACAGATTTAAGTAAGTAAGAGGAAATATTTTTGAAACTAAAACACTATATTGAGAAAAAATATCTTGCAGTAAAGTTAGCTAGAACATTGATTCTAGTTTAACAAGTGCTTAAAAATGAAGGTATGGATTACTTCAAAACAAGTCAGTGGCAAACATTGATGAGGGGCTTTTGAAATAGTTTGGGGTTCTACAGTAAGAGTTAGGAAATTCTGTGGCCTTAACAAATATAGCCACATAGGTTTTAGGTAGAGTTGATACCACTGTGAAATGGTCACAGATGACAGAGTAAAATAACAGTGTAACACTGAGGACTCTTATTTATAGGCCCAGAAATCTTAAGGAGATTTGCAATAGATATCTGAGACTGTTCTCTAGAAAATCCGCCATAATCATCTGTGAAGTAGGATTTATGATTCATATCTCCAGAACTCAAGGACTCTTGACTTAGACCTATGGTACCAGCAGAAATCGAAAGAGGTTAAATGCATGTTAAAAGTAGGTAACAAGACCCCTTCCACACTGAGTCTTGATTAAAGTGTTGTCTCACTGGGAAGGTAGGTTGTGATTTCTCTCTGTTTTTCCTCCTTCCCTCCCTCCCTCCGTCCCTCCCTCCCTCCGTCTCTCCCTCCCTCTTCCTCCTCTTCCTCCTCTTCCTTCTCCTCCTCCTCCTCCTCCTCCTCCTCCTCCTCCTCCTCCTCCTTCTTCTCTCTCTCTCTCTCTCTCTCTCTCTCTCTCTCTCTCTCTCTGCCCCCCCCAAAGAAAAACATTTAATTGGGGCTAGCTTACAGTCTTAAGGTTTAGCCATTATAAGCATTGTGGGAAGCATGGCAGCACACAGTCAGACATAGTGCTGAAAAGGAACTGATAGTAATACCCTTCCTCCAAAAATGTCATACATACTACCAAAAAGACCATATCTCCTAATCTCTTTCAAGTAGTGCCTCTCTGATAACCAAACATTCAAATATATAAGTCTATGGGGCTCTATATTCAAACTCTAGGAGATAAGTGCTGGTTATTGCTTTAAGTTACTGAGTATGAGATAATATTTATACAGATACACGTTAATATCCCTTTGAATCTATTGCTAATTTTCAGGAATTATCGGTATAAAGGTAAGCCAGACATCTGTTTTGCATTTTACAAATACCTTCTCTCAAACAATTTATCTGCAAAACATATCTATAGCAATTTACTTAAATTACTAATTTATTCCGTTTACATCCTGACTGAAGAACCCCTCCAAGTCCCCCACTTACACAGCCCCTCGCATCTCTTCTCATATGAGAAGGGAGATGCCCTACTGTGTATCGCCCCACTCTGACATATCAAGTCTTCTCCCACCGAGGCCACACAAGCTAGCCCAATTAGGGGAAAGAAATCCACAGACTGGCAACAGAGTGAAGGGCAGCCCTAACTCCAGTTGTTGGGAGACCTGAATGAAGACCAAACTGCACACCTGCTACATACATCCTGCTGGCCTAAATCCAGTCCATGCTCATGCTTTCGTTGATGGTTTGATCTCTGGGAGCACCCAAATATCCAAGTTAGTTGACTCTATTTTCCTACTTGTGGATTCCCTATCCCCTCTAGGTCCTTAATCCTTTGCCCAATTCTTCCCCAAGGCTCCCCAGGCTTTATCTAATGTTTGATTGTTGGTTTCTGCATCTATTTCTATGAGTGGAGCCTTTCAGAGGACAGTTATGCCAGGCTCCTGTCTGCAAGCATAACAAAATATCATTAGTAGCGTCAGGGATCGGTTCTTGTCTATGGTATGTATCTCAGGTTGAGCCAGCCATTGGTTGACTGTTTCCTCAGTCTCTGCTACATCCTATCCTTGCACGTCTTGTAGAAATGATACATTTTTTTTTTATCGAGGGTTTTGTATGTGTCTTGGTGTCCTTATCCTTCCATTGGCAGTCTTGCCTGGCTATAGGAGGTGGCCACTTCAAGCTCCATATCTCCCACTGCTAGGAGTCAGAGCTTGAGTCACCCCAGTAGACTTCCTGGGGATTTTGCCTCTCAGGTCTCTGGCATGTTCTGGAGATTCCCTGCCCAACCTGCTGCCCATTGCTATTCTTTCTTCCCTGCTCTCCCTACTCTTGATGCCCTTCCAGTTCTCCTCCGCAGTCCCTCTTCCACCTATTCCCCTCTCTCCTACCTCTGAGTTCTATTTTATTTCCCATGCTGAGTAAAACTGAAGCATCCAACCTTGGGCCCTCTTTGTTATTTGGCTTTTTTTGTGGGGGAGGGTGTTCTATGCCTTATAGCATGACTATTCTACTTTATGGCCAATATCCAGTTATAAGTGAGTATATATGATGTATTAGGTCTGTGTTACCTCACTCAGGATGATATGATCTTGATTTCTTTTCTGTACAGTGCCTGTTCTTAGGACACTACATCCTTTTAACTGGAAGCCTAATTTGATGAAGGCATTTTTTTTTTAATGAAAAATGCATATGTTTTAGCTTAAAATTACTAATTTGAATCATAAATGTGCATTTATGTAAAACCAATTAGCATTCATGATTTCATAAATTTTTAGGTATATTACTTATTTATCTTTAATTTTTTTCTGTCGTATATTTTAAGCAAGGCAAGTGAAAGAACTCAATTCCATTAGAGCACAGACAGCAAAAGCATGCTAATATTTGACCCTCATCTTTTATCTCACGCATTTTCTAAGCATTTTGTGTCAAAGCACTCTGTCTTTACAAAATAGTCTATGAATTAAGTCTACTGAATGATTCTTTGACTAGGTGTCCAGGCTAAATTCAAATAGAATACTAAAATAGGCCTATCTTGCCCAATGCAGCCTGTGTGACAAGCCAAATATTTCTCCAAGAGATCAAAGGTTCCATGAGATGCATCTAACACACTGATATCTTTGTCTCTGTGTTTCTCTGTTTCTCTGTTTCTGTTTCTCTCTCTCTCTCTCTCTCTCTCTCTCTCTCTCTCTCTCTGTGTGTGTGTGTGTGTGTGTGTGTGTGTGTGTGTGTGTGTGTGTGTGTGTGTGTGCATGAGATATAAGAGAGAGTTTCATTTAAGTAAAATCTAGGAAATTTTCCAGATTTTTTGACTAACACTGGCACAAAGGTCTTGCAAAGATTTTCTGCAGTATTGCAGCAGATGGATGCATGGGTAGCAGTAGTTATCTTCTCCTTTTGATTTTCCCTACCTCCTACAAAGGAGAACCTTTGTTTAGTGGTATGTAGTCTATTAGTAACATTCAACTAATGAATTTCTAATCCTGTTATACTTTTCAACTCTAACTAATGCCCTACTAAAGTTGTTTCTTGCTCTAATCTGTTTTGATGCTGTGACACACGAGTCCCTGTGTAGTTATTAAGTTATACTTCATACATTCAGAACTGAACCTGAATTATACTAAGAACTACTTTGCTTCCTGCTCCCATAACACTGAAACTGCAGTAACAGGTATGTACTGAGTCCAAGAGAAGATGTTGCTAAAAGATGTGTTTTTAGATTCATGACTTTAATCTAAAACTACAAATGTAACTAATCATTGAAATGAAAGATGTTTGTTTCATATTTTCTGTACATTATGTGATATTACATTTGTGAGTGTTATTGAAGTTTATTGGTCTTAGGTAAAGTCATTATTAAGTGTTGGTACAGTGCAACAGTATGATGAGTCATGAATAAAATGAACAAGGACAGGGAAGTCTATATTGTTTAATAAAATCTGTTTAACATGTGTAAAATTAATAAACCACATATATCATAGCTGAGAGGAAACCTTTAAATATGGGAGGTAATGAGTTGAAACAGATCAGAGGTGTGATATAACTTTGACATAAGAAATAAGATCACTTCATTGAGTTATGCAAGAAAGAAAACAACTCAGAATTATGTGATATTTTATTCAAGGAAGTTAGAGGTGTTGTTTTTGTTTTTTTGAGCCTTATGTTTGTGTATGTTTTCTAAGATGTACCTAAATGTATATGCTTCTGTTTCTGTAACATAATAAGTTTACAGATAGGACATCTCCATGCAGAAGGCCCGTTATCAAGCATTGCTTTATGACCTATTATTTAATTTACTTAATTAATTGACTAGATTAAATAGAAAATTTGGATCCCAGGGAATATGAATTATTCCAGTGAATAAACAACCCAAGAAAATAAACAATGGTTTCATACTATCTGTGCTAATACTCTTAATAAAATTGCACGCATGTTATTGATGAAGACTGTACAATATTGAGATACTACTATGAGGTATGGGGGTCCATACCTCGGGCCCTATGTTGGGGTGCCACTTGTCCCAACTCTTGGTACCCAATTATTCGAGGTGGAGGGGGTTGAAGGGGGACCTTGCCTGAAAGAGAAATAGACAAGAAAGAAGTAGCAAGACCAAGCAAAGGTTGTCAAGGTCTGTTTATTGAAGGCAAGGTGACAGAATAAAACAGTGGTAAGAAGAAGTAAATAAAAGGGTGAGAAACTTGCCCGTGCCTCAGTCCAGGGGCAGGGGTGGTTCTGCATAACTGCCCAGGAGCAGGCTATCTATTCTTAGCTCAGGGAACACCCTGTGGTTTTTCCTGGAAGGTTTGCAGTTACTATTATCCGATCTTGGTCTGCTGTCATCCGTCCTTTCAAAAGGTTGGAAGTTTCTCAGGAAGGGAGGGGGACTTTCGTTTATGACTCAGTGTCAGTCTCCAACACTGTGTGAGGTATTGGTATATACAAATGACAATCATTTATATTGAGGCATTAGCTTCACTACTAAGAAGAAAAGCATGTCAGATTCAGGTTTGTCTGCTACACAATTGGTTGGTCTTGGCTTCAAGGAAAGACAGTAGATGAAAAAGGGACAACCCACTGAGTAGCACTGAAACTGAAAATAGAGAGATGGGCTGGGTTTTATTTTTCTTGAGGTCTGATGAAGAATGTAGTAGGTATAAAGAGAAAAAAACACAATCATCTTATATTACCTAGTATCTATAATACATAACTATAATCTGAAATATGTGAGTATTTTATGTGAAAATATGTGAAAAAGACTTACTATTTTATTCTACCTTGAATTTATTTCAAATCCTCATTAATAGTTTGTTTCAGTAAATACATAAAGATTACATTATGTAGAAACAACCTTGCTTATTACTGGAAATCACTGCAAACTTTTCCAGATTAAACTAGAATACTACAATCACAGTAGTGTTTATAAATATTTATGGATAGATTTAAGAATGCCTGATTATGTAGATTGGGAATAATTGAGGAAGGAGGTGGACTTGTTTTTAAACATTTTAGATATATAAAATTATATTTCACAGGAACAAAACCCAAGAGATTTTCAAAATTAGTGAAATACTGAATTTTCCTATTAGAGATTAAATAGCTAAGGTTTTCTAATCCATGTAACAATGCAATGTATATAGATTATTTTATATTACTATGTAATACTATGAAAATTGTCTTCCTGTAGGAAAATTTTCTGACTGTTATAAGCCAATAATGTCCTAAGAGCAAGTTTCTTTACTGTTTATTATATTTTAATCTTTTGAATTGAATATATTGACTTGTCGATATGCAGTTAATAAAATCTGCATAAATTTGTAAGAGAGGAAAAAAGGGTATGTGGTAAAATTTGGAGGAAGGAACAGAAAGGGAGAAATAATATATTTATATTACAATCTCAACAGTAGAAAAAAACCATATATTTCAGGACAAAGGAACAATAAAAGTGCAGTACACTTATCCATGTGTAAGGCTACAATCATAGGCAAGATAGAATCAATAAGCAGAATTTATTTCACAGAAAAAATTATTTAATCTGTTTCTGATGCAAACAATTTACAGGTACACTTTTGGGGTTAATGCAAACTCAGAAATTTCCTTTATCATATAAGTAGTTGGCAAAAGAACTCAAAGTTTATTTACTATGTATCTGATAATAATTCAGAGACTCCTGTGATAAAGCAAATAGAATTTTTGCTCCAAAGGATAACATGCTAGATTATTAGTTTAGGAGCTACAAAGTGTTGATATATAGTCTCCTGTATTAAAAAATGAAAGAAAAAAAAATCAGTTACTTCAATGTCTAATCATGAGAAAAGACACTGCAGGTTTCCATAGCAACTAAGTCTGGAGTATTCTTCATTCATTTCTTTTCTACTGGAATTGGTCTCATTACAGTGAAAAGACATTGGGAGTGACATCAATGAAAACTCTAATATTTATAGATCCCACTGTAGTTTTTCTGCTGAGGATGATGAAATGAAGACGCTGAAATCCAGCATTGGCTTGAACAAGAAAACTTAATTTAAATGTGAGAAGGACCAAGCCTTCGCTTGAATTTTACTTATGTATTCAGCATCTATTATTTGAGCATCGAGAGAGATGTTTTTTTCATAGACTTTGACAGGCTCAGCTCTTTCGAGAGTTTATTTTATCTCCTCTTCTTGGAAGCTGATTTCAGTGGCACTTTTGGCTCAAACTTAAAAGTCAAAATACAAAAGAACTAACACATTTATTCTTGTCTGGCAAAAAGGAGACTTATTCTATGCTGTGTAGAAATACCTGACAAACTATCTACTTGGTGCTGAACTTTCAAAATACTTCCAGACTATATTTTCTAGGTGGAAAATGTGTTATATTAATTGATTATGTACACTGCATCCTACAGTCTTATATTAAAGGTATATAGATTTCTATTAACGTGATCTAATATAATTGGATAGCACTGCCATTTTCCTGGCCCATATACTGTCTTGTTTACAAATTTAAATGGCACTATTTTATTTTGTGAGCATGATTTTAAACATCTTGGCTTTGTCATGAACCAATTATAGAGTTCAAGTGTATGATTTTTCACAAAGGTATCCTACTCTCTCAGATTTTTGAAAATATTGTGTTTTAGTGACTTAGTTCCATAAGATTTTCACCATATTTTTGTACACTTATTGTGGTGGTTTGAATAGATATGGTCCCATAAACTCATTTGTTTGAATGTTTGGCCTAGAAAGAGTGACATTATTAGGAATGTGGCCCTCTTGGGGTAGGTGTAGCCTTGTTGGAGGGAGAATGCCACTGTTGTGGGAGGCTGTGAGTTTCATATACTCAAGCTATGACTAGTGTTGACAGTCTCCTTTTGCTGTCTGAGGATCACAATGTAGAACTCTCATCACTATGTCTGTGTGTATGATATCATCCTTTTTCCCATAGTGATTACAGACTAGACCTCTGAACTGTACGTTAACCACAATTAAATATTTTCTTTTATAAAGATTGCTGTGGTTATGGTCTATCTTCCTATGAATAAAATCCTAAGACACTGATATAAATATATTTAAGCTATTAATATTAATATTGATCAATCTCTAGTTTACAGTAGTATGTCTTTTGTTTCACACTTATCATAGTTTAGGTAAAAGTTTCTTAAAATGATCATATGTTGAAGGCTCAATTCCCGGTGTAGATAGAGATAAAAGTGAGTGAATAAATATGTCATCTATAGAAGGAAGAGCAAATGAAAAATAAATCTTGCTGTACTCATCCACAGCTCACCATGTGGCCAGAATTTGATAAGCCTTTTGATATTATTGCCTTTAGATGAATATTAGGAAACAGATATACTTAGATAAACAGTATTGTTCATTAAAGCCAGGCAATGTAGTAGGTTTTAGAATGAATGTTAAGTGAAAGTAATTAGCCAACCAGACACCAAACATACACAGTTTCGAACGACGTGTTCATTCTAAAACACTAATTATATGAGAAATACTATCAAGCTTTGTTTGTGGCAATATATATTTCCATAATTCTCATACCATAACAAGAAAGAAAGCCAAAGTGCAAATGCTTCAACCCCCCTTAGAAGGAGAACAAAATAATAAGGGAGCCAGAAGGAGGACTGAGGAGGGAGAGGAGAAGCAGAAGGGGAAAAGATGGGTCAGGATCAGATATGGAAAAAAAAAAGAGGAGTGAAGTCCAGAGGGCCAGGAGAATGAATAAAATCATGTAGTAGTATGGGCAGGGAATGGGAGGAACCACTAGAAAGTCCCAGACTCTAGGCATGTGAGAGGTTCCCAAGACCCAGTATGGATGACGTTAGTCGAAATGCCCAACAATGGGGAGACAGAACCTGAAGAGACCATCTCCAGTAGATAGACATGGCCCTAAGTTGAAGCATGGGGGTACCCATCCATCTCACAATTTTTTACCCAGGAATTATTTCTGTCTGAAGGAAACACAGGGACAAAAATGGAGCAGAGACTGAAGAAAAGGTCATTCAGAGACAGCCCCACCTTGGAATTTGTCCCATCTGCAGACACCAAAACCAGAGTTCATTGCTGATGCCATGTTATGCTTGCAGACAAGAACCTGGTATGGCCGTCCTCTGAGAGGCTCTGCCAGGACCTAACTAAAACAGATACAGATACACATTGGCCTGAACTGGAGAATGACAATGGAAGAGTTAGGGGAAGGACTGAAGGAGCTGATGTGGAGTGCAATGCAATAGGAAGAACTAACCAGATACCTTCAGAGCTCACAGGGACTAATCACCAACCGAAGACTATTCATGAGTTGGTCTATGGCTCCTGCTATATATGTATCAGAGGACTGCCTCATCTGGCATCAGTGGGAGGGGAGCCACTTGTTTCTCTGGAGGCATGATGCCCCAGAGAAGAGGGATGCTAAAGAAGTGAGGCAGGAGTGGATAGGTGGGTGAGGGAGCACCCTAGTAGAGGCAAAAGGGAGGAGCAAACCGTGAGATGTTCATGGAGGGAAGACCAGGAAGGGAAACAACCTTTGAAATGTAAAAAATAAATAAATAAAATAATTCATAAAAAAGAATAAAATTGCTAGATGAAAAGATGACTGTATACCATGTAAAGGAACTTGTAGACTTTTAGCTGAATACCTGAACTACTATAGTGTGTATTGCAATACATGAGTCATGCAAATTCTCTGCATCTTCGTCTGAATAGACTAAGTTATGTTAATATTCACAACTTGAGTGATGTGAATGAAGCACACATAAACATGAAAAGCACTTTGTCAAGAGGAATAAATCAAACCTAGAAGGGCATAAATTTTTTCTTATTGTATTTTCAAAATTATGAAACAAACAAACAAACAAACAAACAAACAAAAAAACTGGGTCCAGAGAAATAAGTAGTTTGGGGGTCCAGAGATTGAAATTTGAAGTAAACTCAAAAACATGCATATTTCTGTGAGGATGGCAAGAATGTTCTGTGTAACTGTATACCACTGAGAGTTGAGGCAGTTCAGTTTTATAAATCTTACAAAACTTACATAGATTATACCTCAGTGAAAAACAAAATTAAAATTAAAAAAGAAAAAGAAATTAGGCTGAGAAAACCAGCACCCCTCCATGGCCTGTCTCCACGTTCCTGCCTTGTTTGAGTTCCGCTACTGACTTCCTCTGATGATGAACAGTGATGTGGAAGTGTAGGCCAAATCAACACTTTCTCACCCACCATGAAAAAAAAAAAAATTAGGAAGATAGTGGAGAAGGGTTAGAATGATGATGTAGTATCCTAAAGAGACATCAATGCTTCAATGAGAATTTATATGGGCAGAGAGCTCCGGAGGGAAGTTGAGACGGGCATACTACAACGGGAAGGTTCCAAAGAAAGTAGAGAATTTTCCTGTAGTCAATATTCACAAAGGATCACTCTTGTTTTTTTATGTTTTGGCTTGGTTTTCTACATTGTGACACTAGAATCTAGAGTAAATCTTATGAAGTAAAATGTGTAGGATATATTGTAAGTGTATGCATAAAAGTATGTCACCATTTTTCTTTCAGAGTATTCAACCTATTTTTTTTTTATACTTATTAGGTTCTACACAATTGTACTAATATCTGTTTATATTTGCTTATGCTTCTATGGCTCCACTTTCTTAACAAGATACCAGTAAATTTTCTATGCACCGCTGACTGCTTTTACTTCAACTTAACACAAGCTTAGGTAGTTTGGAAAAAAAAAAAAAAACTTGATCAAGAATTTTTTATATATTATTGGCTTGTAGAAAAGTCTGTAGGGTATTTTTGATTGACGATTGATGTGTGCAGATACATCAGTAAGCAGTACAGGCCCATAGACTCTTAATTAATTCTTGCCTCCACTTCCTAGTGTGTTTTATTTCTTGTCCTGACTTCCCTAATTGATAGGTTGTAACAAGGAACTACAAGCTAAAGTAAACCCTTTCTTTCCTGAGTTCTCTTGGACATGGAAAAACAAACAAACAAACAAACCAGCAATTCTTCCTTTTTTAAAAAAATGGTATTTTGATTATTTACATTTCAAATGTTATCCCCTTTCCTCGTTTCCCCTCTGCAGATCCCCTATTACACCCCTCTATACCCTGCTTCTATGAGGGTGCTCCCCCACCCACTTACCCTCTCACCCCTGCCTCACAGCCCTAGCATTCCTCTACACTGGGGCATCAATCCTTCACAGGACTAAGGGCCTCCCCACCCATTGATGCCACATAAGGCCTCTTCAGCTACTTCAGATCTTCCCCTAACTCCTCCATCATGCTCCCTGTGCTCAGTCCAATGGTTGGCTGTGAACATCTACATCTTTATTGGTCTGGATCTGGCAGACCCTCTCAGGAGACAGCTGTATCATGCTCCTGTCAGCAAGCACTTCTTGGTATCCACAATAGTGTCTGGGTTTGGTGTCTGCATGTGGGATGGATCCCCAGGTGGGGCAGTCTCTGGATGGCCTTTCCTTCAGACTCAACCCCACTCTTTTCCCCTCTATTTTATTGTGTGCTCTTGGTCATGGTACTTTATCACAGTAGTACAATCCTTAGGTGCTTGCAACCCACAGGAAGAACAACAATATCAACCAACCAGACTGCCCAGGGCTCCCAGGGACTAAACCCCCAACCAAAGAATACACATGGAGGGATCCAAGGCTCCAGCCTCCTATGTAACAGAGGATGGCATTGTTGGACATCCATGGGAGAAGAGGGCCTTAGTCCTGAAAAGGCTCCATGCACGAGTATAGGGGAATGCCAGGGCATGGAGATGGGAGTGGGTAGGTGATGTAAATAAATAAAAAATACAATAAAAAAGAGAAGAAGCCTACAATATTTGCACAGTATTCTTAGCCAACGATAAGACAGAATTTTCAGATTTTTAACAGTATAGATCTATATATAAAGGTCAACAAGCAAGCAAGGACAGATGGAACTAAGAGAGACAATGAAGGTCCAGTGAGAATCTACATTCGACTTGTGTGTATGGATTTCGTAGAAATGGAGACAGGGAGAGTCTTAGCCTCACTGTTCTCTCATTTGGATCAGCATAGTTTTAGGACTTAAAGTAATATATATGTATCCATCTAATCTTCAATTTTACTTATTCTTTGTATTTGAAGTCATTCTTAGCTCTGTAAATGTTTTAAAAAAAAGACAATTTCAATTTTAATAAAAGTCTTCCTGAGAGCTTTGGTTAGTATTTCATTATATAATTGTCTAGAAGAATTTCTTCATTGCACAAAACAGCCACATATTTCATTGTCATGGCCAGCACAGGTAAGATGTACTTCAATGTAAATTGAACTCAACTCTATGAAAACAAATACAGGTGTGTTAATGATGGGTATAAAAATTGAATGGTGGAAGTATTTGCAAGCATACATGATACCTTTTTGATTTTCTTTCTCAGTGGATATTCCTTACCTCGAAAAGAAATTTATATGGCAAGAGTTCTTTTTACAACTAGGTCAAATCTCTCCACAGTCATTGAGGCATCCTCCTGTGGAAACTAGAAGTGGAACCTGGCACACAGGTTTGAAATATATTGCTCAATTGTAGAAAATGAATATTTCAAGTGAGTAGAGACAAGATATTTTTTATCATAAATTTTCTAACATAAATTCTCCAAGAGAGAGAAATGGTTTTGAGACAGAGGATTTGGCTGAGGAAACAGTCAGGTTTTGTCAGTTAAGAACTTTTAGAGAAGCCCTTGAAGATGGGCCAAGATTTAGTCAAGCAAACAGAAGTAATGTGAAAGATTGGTCAGTCCTTTTAAAGATATGAACCAGGGCCAAAAATAAAATATGTCTCACCAAGGAGAGCTTTATAATGTGCACTGACAATGTGAAAGTTGTATAGTACATGCTTTGAGAGAATTAATAGTATTGTTTTAGATTTTTATTTGGGTTCAAACATGGCATATTTCTAGAAATATTTTCTCTTTTTCTTATATGTATATTTAAAGTACAAATTTTAATTATTTGGTAAATTATGTTTTACTAATATTTTAATTTTTAGTAGATTTCTATTAAAATATTAAAATGTAATTCTTTTACTTAGTATACTGCTGCTCTGAAGACATTTCTAAACAATTATTTATTGTCGTCCTTTTATGTTCACTCATCATTAAAACAAACAAACAACAAATTATTCACTGAGATGGCAACTATTATTTGTCAATTTGATAGTAAAAATATCATCCCGCATGTTTGATTAATCAATTCAAGTGTGTTGCTGTCATTGTGTTTCAATAATAGTGAAGTGCACATCAGTAAACTATGTAAAGTACCTTGCAAATGTCAGGGTCTGAGACCTAATCTAATTCACTGAATTGTCCAATAAAGGAAAAGTTATAACATAATTACCCATCTATCCTCCACTTATAGAACTAAAATATTTCTTATATTATGAATACTTTAGCTACTTCCTTAAAGCTCAATTTTCATCTATTTTTGAAATAGAAACTGGGAAAGGAATAGAAACTCAAAGAGGAGGGAAAGCATAGTCCGTTATAAATTGAAAAGGAAACTTTACCAGACTGCTGTCCTGTCAGGTCTTTCTTCTGCCTCAGTAGAAACAATTTGTGTAGGAAAACAGCTTTTATTCTCCAGTTGTTCTCAGCATCTAACTGCCGGTATAAATTATTTAAGAATTCACTTGTGTGCGTGCTGAGCATGGTCTATAAGTGCCAGTCTGAATCATATATTTAGAGTTTATTCTATGTATTTCAATTTGCTGTAAAATGAGATTTTAAAAAAGGTCAACATATATGTTAAAAATAAATTTATACTCTCCTGGGGTTCCAGTCTGGCTACAGGATGTGACCTCTTCATGTTCCATATCCCCAACATAGTAAGTCACAACAAAAGTCACCCCATAGATGATTGGGCACCACCGTTATCCCAGGTCACGGACTCTTCCTTCACCTCCTCATTCCTGTCAATTGTAGATATCCATTCATTTTCTTTCTTTCTTTCTTTCTTTCTTTCTTTCTTTCTTTCTTTCTTTCTTTCTTTCTTTCTTTCTTTCTTTCTTTCTTTCTTTCTTTCTTTCTTTCTTTCGAGACAGGGTTTCTCTTTATAGCCCTGGCTTTCCTGGAACTCACTTTGTAGACCAGGCTGGCCAGGAACTCAGAAATCCACCTGCCTCTGCCTCCCGAGTGCTGGGATTAACAGCGTGCACCACCATTCATTTTCATTGCCAAGTAGTCACCTCTCATGTCCTTCCTCATACCTGATCCTGAATTCCCATTTCCTCCATCCCTGCCCCCTCCCAGTTCCCTGCCCCCATCATCTCTTATTTTATCCCCCTTCTAAGAGAGATTCAAGCTTCCTCACTTAAGTCTTTCTTTTTGTTTAGCTTCATTGGATCTATGGAGTCTAAATAGGGTACCTGTATTTGATGGCTACTATCCAGTAACATGTAAGTCCTTTGGAAACTGGAATGCATCCCTCAGGATGCTATTCTCAAGTTCCATCTATTTGCCCGAAAGATTCAGCATGTGTTGGTTTTTAATATTCCATGGTGTAGATGTGCCACATTTGCCTCATGCTCAGGAGTAGTTGTCTAAAATAAACCGCACTGTGTGTATTTTTAATAGGCGTTTTTATTTAGTCTTGTATACTTTTAAGAGAAAGATGAATTTGGATATGAGTATCTGGAAAAGGTGCAGGAATGGAAAGGTTATGTTCAAAATCTAGTAATTATAGAAACTAAAACACTCAAACAGGACATGGAGTCTGAGTTGCATCAGCCAACATCTATGAACATGGGAGCCTTTGTGAAGTGTGATTGATAAATTTGGTCTCAGTGTATTGAAAAGGACTGATTTTACTCACTATAGCAGCTAACACTCTTGACCCAGAAGTAGGACTTGGTGTTTATTCATGAGGGCTTCTCCTCCTCCCTTCTGAGTAATTAATCTAGTTTGTTTGTGAAAGTCTTGTGCATATTGTCACAGACACTCTGAGTTCATGCATGTGATTGCCGTTTTGTGTCCGAAAGATTCTGCTTCCTTAAAATAGTTCTGCACCTCTGGCTCTTTCCATCTTCTCTCTGCATACAGATCTGAATTTTAAAAGGAAGTCGTATTAGATAGACATCCCAATCACTCTCTTCATATTGTCCAGGTAGGAGTCTCTGTGTTAGTTGTTATCTACTGCCAAAATAAGCTGCTTTCCTGAGATCAAAACACTGATCCATGTGTAGAACAATATGTCATTTGGAGTCATTGCATTACTATGCATATTTAGGAGAATACTAATAAGAGATTTTCCCTTGGACCCATGACAAATCTAGTCTCAGATTGCTAGCATTGGTGTCAAGTTTAGGAGTGTGTTCTATCTTTTTCAGTAGACTTTAAATACAATAAAAATATAACTTATTTTTCTCATATCCATGCCAATATTGCAACTGTGGACATACCTTTTAGGTAGGTTATTATACCTGTATATAACTCATACAGTGCTATTAATGAACATTAAACTATCCATACTTGTGAGAGAATGAGGTTCACTTATCTCCACTAGTAGCATGTATAGTCCAGCATTATGAACTCCCTTGGTCTTACCAACTTTATATGCCCCAGTACAGGGGAATGCCAGGGCCAAGAAGTGGGAGTGGGCGGGTAGGGGAGCAGGGTGGGGAGATGGTATAGGGAACTTTCAGTATAGCATTGAAATGTAAATAAAGAAAATATCTAATAAAAAAAAGAAAATTCCAGTTGTATACTAACTAAATTTATGTTTGTTATATGCTATCAGTATATGGTATCTTCATTATTAGGGTCTCACCATTTTATAATTAAGCTGAGGAAGGTAACCACTAACATTGGCATTAGCTAGTAGTGAGTGTCCAGGGAAAGTGTGACACCTTTTCCAAGAATTCAAAAATTATAAGCAATTACTTGTTCTTTTCATTGGTAATTGTTATTATATGGTGTCTAGTTGGAATATTTCCCCCTTTATTATAAGGGATATTTCCCCCTTTATTATATGGTTATTCCATTTACCTTCCTTTCATCTATATCTATATTTTCAGATGTATACCCTTCTTGTACCCTTCCCTAAAATTCTTCACCCCTTTCAAACCCATTGTTCCAGTCTATTCTCCACTTCTTTATGTTTTTTTTTTTCGTCCACCATACATTGCATACTGATCATAGTTTCTCCTCTCCCCATCCCTCCCAGTTCCCTCCACACACTCCTCATCTAGATACATTTCTCCTCCATTTCCTTTCAGAAAAGGGCAGACCTTTCAGAGATATGAATGAAATGCAGCATAACACGTTACAATTAGACTTGACATGAGCCATATCAAGGCTAGATGAGGCAACCCAGTAGGAGGAAAGGGGCCCTGAGACACGCAGAAGAAGGATTAGAGACATTGCCACTGTTAGGGCTTTCACAAGAAGACCAAGCTACAAAACCTAGCTCAGACCATAGAGATCTGATTGTTCCTTCAGTCTCTATGAGACTCTGTGAACCCTGGTTAGTTTCTGTGTGTTGTGTTTTGCTGTCCTTGATATCTTCCGGGATCTACAATCTTATCTCCCACTTTTCTATGGGTTTTTCCAAAACTCTACCTATTGTTTGGCTCTCAGTCTCAGCAAAATGTGTTTCATCTTTTATGTCTTTATAACACTATATCTATTTTAATTATGTATTTATTTATGTGTGGGATCTGGGGAGTAAACTTCTTTTACCTAAAAGAAAAGTAAGTGTCCATAACTTTTGAGCTTTCTCCCCAAATGTCCTTCCTTTGAGTTTTAGGATGAGATCCAAAGAAATCATTTTCAATTTTATTTTATATTAAAAATTATAATGAAACTGTATTGTTTATCCATAATTTATTTGTAAAAAAGGTTTTCAAAAACTTCCTATGAACATATAAGCTTATTTATTATTATTCTTAGATATAAACCGACTAGTGAGTGTTTATTAAGCAGAAGGTCATTAACAGCACACAAAATTGCATGTTTTGGGCCATTGTAATTCTCATTTTACAAAGGAGAGTCTATGGGCTCATAGAATGGTTCAATAGAGCTAACCAATAAATACATCAAGCCCCTACCACCCCCTTCTGCTCCCAACTGGAGTCTATCACTAGTTTTGCTGATTTGGACCAATTGTCTAGCAGAATCACTTTTACAAGGTCAATGAGCATCTGCCTCTGTATTTGTCAGCCTCTGGCAGGGCTCTCAGCAGATAGCTATATCAGGCTCCTGTCAGCAAGTACTTCTTGGCATCCACAATAGTATCTGGGTTTAGTGTCTGTACATGGGATGGATCCCCAGGTGGGGCAGTCTCTGCATGGCCTTTCCTTCAGTCTCTGCTCTGCACTTTGTCCCTGTATTTCCTTTAGACAGGAGTCATTCCAGGTTAAAAATTTGTAGATTAGTGTGTATCCCCCTTTCCTAAATGGGGGCCTTGCCTAACCTCTGAGTATGGTCTCTACAGGTTCTCCCTCCCCTTTGTTGGGCATTTCAGCTAATCTCATCCCTGTTGGTTCCTGGGAGCCTCTTGCTTTCCTGGCACCTGGGACTTGTTGGTGACTACCTCCAGTTCCCCCTCCCCCATTGCTACACACCTCTGTTCAATTTCCTGATCCTATCTCATCCCATATATGATCCTGCCCACCCTTTTCCCCTCACCCCTCCTCTCTTCCTCCCAAGTTCCTCCCACCCTCTATCTCCCAAAAGTATTTTGTTTCCCCCTTCTAAGAAGGACTGAAGCATCCATATTTTGGTCCTACTTCTTCTTGAGCTTCATATGGTCTATGAATTTTATCTTGGGTATTCTGAGCTTTTGGGCTAATAGAAGGAGAGTCCTTTAGTTCTGTGAAGGCTCAATGCCCCAGTGTAGGGGAATGCCAGGATGGTGAGTGAGGTGGGACTGGGAGCAGCCTTATAGAAGCAGGGGGAGGGGGATAGGATGGGGAGGTTCTAGAGGAAAAACCAGGAAAGGGAATAACAATTGAAATGTAAATACATAAAATATCCAATAATTGTTTTAAAAATAATAAGTAAGAAGAAAAAAAAAGAGTCAGGAGTGGGAGTGGAGGTAAAAGAGAGGACAAAAGGGGGCTGGGATTGGGGGATTGTAGAGGGGTACCTTGGAAGGAGGATATCATTTGAAAAGTAAAGGAATAAAATGACTGCTAAAAAAGGGAGAGAGAAAAAAATATATGTGCAAGAAACTTTTAAGTGTGCCAGGTCACACACAGAAAAAGAACATGAATGTAGAGGTATGCTTTTTGCGAGGAAGGACGACTTTAGAAGGAAATGGGGGGATGATCGTAAGAGGAATATGTGCAAGCGAAATGACTAAATTTCATTACATGCGTGTTTGAAATTGGAAAATGATAAAGAGAAAAACAAACTAGGCAACTAGCAGAGCAACAGGCCATGTAGTACTCAAAGGAAAAGTTTTTATTTTCACATTATTGTCCAGAGTTAGACTGTGAAAAAAGACACAATGTGTAATTTTTTTACTGAATCATATGTGTTATATTCACAATGTGACTATGGAATAAACAGAAACACTCACATCCAAAAGGAAGGAAAGGACTGAAACGTCCTTTCAGTTCATAGACTATACAGAAGAATATAGAACACACTAAAAAGGCAAACTAGGACTTGGCATCACCACCAAATTTCTAAGTTGTGAGAACTGTCTTAGTCTGAACATTTTCTGAGATGGATTGAATAGTTTTTAATTTTTTACATCCTACTAACCACTTATATGTGAGCTCAAATATTATATCTATCTACTCAGAATCATCTGTTAAATAAATAAAATCTATTCCATATCCACTTATGTTTTTTATAGTGTTTTACATCAAGTGCATATCATATTCATTATTTTTCCCAGTTTTGTCTTTTCCTAGTATAATTTCTAGGTATGATTCATTAATAAGTATCTTTGCATACAGCTATTCACTTAGATAACCTAGTAGTTAAAAGTCCCTTAGAACAGTGAAATTGTGGGGTATATTTTAAAAGAAATAATGATTAGGTAAGAAAATAGAAATAAACAGAACTCCATCCCATAAGTATATAGGTATTATAAATTATCCTTTTACACTTTAAGAAGCAAAATCACATTAACTTAAATCCCAAGAATAAATTCCTGCAATACAAACTTCTGGAGAAACCATAAAAGGACATTTTGGACTGCTACGGCAATGATATATGTGATTTTTAAAATTCATAGCTCCCCTGTGAGTTATATTATTGCTCTAAAGAGTGTGTGGGCAACCATTTTGCTTCGCGGAGCAGAGCAAGTGTTAGTTTTGATATGTGGCTTAGTCCTTTACTATCTCTAAGACCATTTTTCTTCACACATGCAGCTATAACCTTTGAGTATCTCTAACGTGTTTCTAATGTAATATTCCTTGAATTAAGGAGCTGAGAGCTGAATGAAAAGTATTCAAGGAGAAAGATGCTTAACATAATATGATTCTTAGTTCAAAAATCTGGTCATTCCTAGCTATAAAGAGTCCCAAGACAACTGACCTGGAGGTCATGGTAACAAGTCACATTTTATAGAGAAGGATGATTTGAAGCTATTAAAAGAGTACCCTATAGGTCATCCTTTCTCAAAAAAGTAGTTTTAAAGCATAGTATTCATTGACCCATTTGACACAAGTTTTTTGGATGATTTGACTATTACATGTTTTAAAAGGTCCAGAGAATATGGGAGAGTAGATAGTTCACATCCCCTGTACTTCACCAGTATATGATTCAGCAGGCAGATATTATATCTGTCTGTGCATATATTATATCTCTCTGCTGAAAATGCACAGAATGGGCATCTTCCATTGTTAAAATAGATTACAAACATGACAAGTCTCTGAATTTGCTTCCAGACCATACTTTGTTTTTTGTAAGGCAAAATAAACAAAGTGGAAAATTTATAATTTTTTCTTTTAAATTGTGTATGATAACCAAATATTTAGGTTGAAGAAACATTAAAAATGTGGAGTGCTGTTCAAGGGTAGACAGAATTTGCACTTCATGGTGGGGATACTATTCTGATAATATTCCTCTCAAGTGTATTAGTTACTATTTTGCCACTGTGACAAACACCTAGACACTTCTTTAAAAAGTAGATAATATTTCAGTTGAGTTGTCATTTTAGTCCATGGTATTTGGCCTAGAATAGAAATTGACTCACTTTGAAGATTCTGAGGATTTGATGGATTCCATGGAATAACAATGGACCAGAAAGTAGAGAATATAGCAAGGATATGGGAAAGAATATAGGCTTCATCTAGTCTATTACTTCTGTACATATAATCCACCTCCTGAAAGTCTCATTCCCTAACAAACAATACCACAGGTGTGGAAATAAGTATCATATATGGGACCCTACAAGGAACAATTTAAACACAATTGGAAAATAAAATCCATCTCCAGATGCCACCTTTTGGATAAGCAAAATAAGAACATTTGTGCGGACTTAAAGTTTTGTATATGTGATCTTTCTATTAGCTATGATAAGTCAAACCAAAGATAGAAACATTGTCTATAGGAAAGAAACACAGGGCAAACTATTTGGTGTGTCTTATCTCAAAGAGATTAACAACTCATAGAAACTAGGCAATAAATAGCCATCTCTTTTGAGAGGTGAGATGTTAAATGTTTTATACTTTGTTTTCAATCAATTTTCCACTTGGTAATTTCTATTTAAATTTCTATATGATATCTCACTTTATGTTTATCCTATTGTTACTGTGAATGAATGTATACTTATGAAACTATTAAGATGTACAATACAGTGGTTCTCAACCTGTGAGTCATGACCCCCGTGGGAGTTGAACATCCCTTTTACATGTGACACATATCAGATATTCTACATATCAGATATTTATATTAAAATTTCATAACAGTAGAAAATATAGTTATGAAGTGGCAACAAAATAATTTTATGATTGCGGAGAACCAACACCATGTAGAACTGTATTAAATGGTTGGTCCCAGCATTAGGAAGACTGAGAACCAATGGACTAGTTGAAGAAAATAGAATTTTTTGGTCCATTCCATAAATGTGTTTGTACAAAGTGAATTTTAATAACCTTTTTTTTCATAACACCAGCATACTTGTGTATTGCTCAGTTTGTGATCAGTTTCAGCTTTCTGGACAGCCAGCTCTTCTCTGCTTTTATATCCTGCAGAGGAGATCTGAGAATAGAAGTTCTTTGAAACTAACATGAATCTCATGCTAAGACCAATTCAAAGGTGTGTGTACTCCTTTTTACCCTCTCTCTGGCACATCTCTACAAGGCTGCTGGCTTTTTAATTTTAGATTAACTTTCTTAAATAACCCTAGCACAAAATAAATCTCATAAAGCTTATTCAGAGTTTGTATAAAGTCATAATATGCTTTATATTTAGCTGTTAATTTTACACAATGGATTGATTGGGTAATTTTATAAATTAACTATATTTAGTATTTATGTTGTAGGTAATAGGACAATAAGCATTTTAGTAATTATACTAAAATCATCTCTTGCCAGATTCCTATTTTAGCCATAATGTTATCTATAGTGTCATTAGATGAGTGGTGACTTTCAAATCTCACTGGATTTTTAATATCATACCAATGAGAAAAGATCAAGCTAAAAAAAATAGATGGGCATTGGGAACAGGAATGTTTTCTCTATAAGCATGAGGAAGAGAGTGTGACAGAGTAGCTCTGAAGTTAAAAGCCTGATATGGTTATGGAGCCTATAACATCAACATAGGATGGAACAGCGCCCAAGATTTCATTGGACAATAACCTAGCTGAAAGAGATGTCAATATTAATGAAGAGAATTTTACTTGAGCCATTATGGTAGAAAGCAAAACTGAAGACATCCAGCACTCTTTTCTGGTCTATGGTTATAGAAGAAGCAAAAACTATGATTTCACATTCACATGCACACACACACACACACACTCTCTCTCTCTCTCTCTCTCTCACACACACACACACACACACACACACACACACACACACACAAGAGAAAGACAGGTATTTTAAAAGTACAAAGAACAGATAAACATTAATCTATGGATTTTATTTCTTTATTTTTTTTTATTTACTCACTTTATATCCCACTCAGTGCCGCCCTCTCCGTCAGCCCCTCCCACAATCCTTTCTCCATCCTCCTCTTCTCCTCTGAGCAGATGGAGACATTTCTGTGTATCTCCCCATCCTGGTACATCAAGTCTCTGAGAGGCTTGAGTTGCTTCCTCTCCCACTGAGAACAGATAAGGCAGGCCAGTTAGAAGAACATATCCCACAGGCAGGCAACAGCTTTTATGGTAGTCCTCGCTCCAGTTGTTCAGGACCCACATGAAGACCAAGCTGGGCATGTGCTCCATATGTGCGGGGAGGCCTAGGTCCAACCTCTGTATGCTCTTGGTTGGTGTTTCAGTCTCTGCAAGCCCCAAGGGTGTTCAGGTTAGTTGATTTTCTTCCTGTGGAGTTCTCATTCTCTTATGGCCCACAATTCTTCATCCTATTCTTCCATAAGAGTCCTCAGCCTTCATGCACTCTTTGGGTATGGGTAGATGCATCCATCTGAGTCAGCTGCTGGGTGGACCTCTCAGAGGACAGCCGAGCTAGACTCCTGTCTGCAAGCAGAACAGAGTATCATAAATAGTGTCAGGGATTGGTGCTTGCCCATTGGATGGGTCTCAATTTGGGTCAGTTATTGCTAGGCCATTCCCTCAGTCTTTGCTCCATCTCTAATCTCGCCTTTCCTGTAGGCAGATTAAATTTTGGGTCAAGAATTTTGTGGGTGGCTTGGTGTGCCTATAGTTCCCCTGGGGTTCGGTCATAGGAGGCAGCCTTCCCAGGCTCCATATATCCAAGACAGTGCATCACAACTAAGGACACCGCCATTGATTCTTGGGTGCTTTCCCTCTCCCAGGTCCCGTCTCTTCCTGGAGTTATCCACTAACCACTCCCAGTCAGAGCAGATTTCCATTCATTCTCATGGTCATCTGGCCATTCCCCCTGCTTCTCCCCACACACAACTCTGAACCTCTCCTACTTCTCTTCTGATCACCTCTCTTACCCAGTTCCCTCCTTCTATCTGCCTTCAAAAACCCTTCCATTCTCCCTTCCAATTGACGTTCAATTATTTTTGCTTCTGTCTTTCTTCCAGTAGATTATCTTTGGGTCTGTGGAGTGTAGCATGTCAACTCAGAATATTATTTTCTAGTTTCATTCTTTTGCTTGCAAAATTCATGAAATCTTGTTTTTCAAAGCTGAATGGTACTCAATTGTGTAGATGTACCACATTTTCTTAATCCATTCTTCAGTTGGAGGTCATCTAGCTTGTTTCCAGTTTCTGACAATTATGAATAAAGGTTCTATGAACATAGATGAGCAACTGTCCCTGTGGTATAATATGGCATCTTAGGTATATTCCCAGGAGTATTATAACTGGGTCTTAGGGTAGAAATATTTGAACTTTTTTGAAAACAAGTCAGATTGATTTGCAAGGGTTTGTACAAGTTTGCATTCCCACCAGCAATGGAGGAGTGTTTCCCATGCTCCACATCCTTGCCAGCATGTGCTATCACTTGAGGTTTTTTTATTTATTTTTATTTTTTTTATTTTTTATTTTAACCATTTGGACTGGAATAAGATGAAATCTCAGAGTCATTTTGACTTGAATTTCTCTGATGACTAAGGATGTTGAAATTTTTGTTAAGTGCTTCTCAGCCATTTGAAATGCCTCTGTTGAGATTTCTGTTTACCTTTGTACCTCAATTTTAATTGGGTTATTTGGATTGGTGGTGTCTAACTTCTTGAGTTCCTTATAAAGTTTAGATATTAGCTTTCTATCAGATGTAGGGTTCATATAGATCCTTTCCTAGTATGTGGGCTGTGATTTTGTTCTAATGACAATGTCCTTTGCCTTACAGACTCTTTTTAGTTTCATGAGGTCCCATTTCTCAGTTGTTGATTTTATAGCCTGAGCCATTGGTGTTCTATTCAGGAAATTGTCTCCTGTACAAACTTCAAGGCTATATCCCACTTTCTGTTCTATTAGATTTAGTGTATCCTGTTTTTTTATTGAGGTCTTCGATCCACTTGGAAGTGAATTTTGTGCAGGATGATAAATATGGGTCTATTTTCATTATGCTCCTACAGACATCTAGTTAGACTAACACCATTTGTTGAAGATACATTTTATTTTATTTTTTTTGGATTTTCGAGACAGGGTTTCTCTGTGTAGCCCTGGCTGTCCTGGAACTCACTCCGTAGACCAGGCTGGCCTCGAACTCAGAAATCCGCCTGCCTCTGCCTCCCGAGTGCTGGGAGATACTTTTCAACTATTGTTCTTTATGGAGAACAAAGCTATGGTATTATCAACACAGTAGATTCTGCTGAGTTTTGAAGATGTTCTACATGAATTAAAGACACAAAAGTAACTAACTAACAAAATGTATAAAAACTCTTCATATCTAGTTTTGTTATGTTGTGGTTTCTTTTAAGAATAGTGGAAAATAGGATCTATAAATTTAAAATATTACCTTACTTTTTTTCAAAAATATAATTTCTCAAATTAATTTTCTAAGAATAGTATTACGATTTTACATATGATTAATATATAAACAATTAGTATCCACATAAATTTCCTAATTGTATTTTATATTTCATTGTAAAAGTGTATCAGGCCCTGTTGTAATATATTTTTATGCTGCTACCAAAAATTATTCTGCTATGTTTCAATGAGAAAAAAATATCAAAACAGATAGTTTTGTTTCATTCATAGAAGAAATATTGAATGTCTATGTTAAAATATCTTTCAAAAAGTTCTTATTTTTAAGGGTTAATTTGTACTTTTCCTATATTTTACTTTTAAAATATGTGATACATAGAAAGAAAAGCAGATGTTTATTATGTTTACAAAACAAAATAATTTTGTAATACATTGCACTATATTAAAAATTTTATCAGTGCATTTTTCTCTATAAAACCTACAAAAATTTAGTGGTTTAAAATGACTCTGTTATTTAGGTTTTTAATTATTCAGGCCATCTGGAAAGCACAGTGTCCTATATGTGCTGAGTTATCTCCTGTGATGTTCTTAGTCTTAGGACAGATGTTTACCGAATGATGTAATTAATTGAATATGTGAATGGTAGCTGACAAAGTACTTGGTCTTAGGAGCACAGCCAAGATATTTCATTTTTGCTCTGTGTCATTTCTTACTGAATAGGAGATAAGGCTTACTCTGCCATAGTTCACTTTATGTGTCAAGCTGATGTTAAAATTCAAGGGCATTTCAACTGAAGGATTTGAGACCCTACTGGCCTGTGGCCATATCTTTGAGAGATTGTGTTGACTAATGACTAATATGGGAAGGCAAGGCGACTGTGGGCTGGGGACTCTTTAAACTTGTAAGCTTATTAGTACCACAGTTATTTAAAATACTTCTGTTATCTGTAAAGAAGCCTAGGGGTTCCAAGGTTTGAGAGGACTCTAGTATGCATGTTCTTTTTGAGTGTCTGCTTTTCATCTGAAATTAATACTGCTCATTATCAACTTGACTGGATTCAGAATCATGTGAGAGACAACCTCTGAACATGTCTATCAGGATGTTGTCAAGGAGATTTAACAGAGGAGAGACGACTCACACTGAATGTGGAGAGCAGGAGCAAGCAGGGCCAACCAGAGCAAGTGAGCCAAGTGAGCAGAGGTCCTGAACTCAATTCCCAGCAAACACAAGATGGCTCACAACCATCTGTGCATCTACAGTATACTCATATACATACAGTAAATAAATATTAAAAAACACTGTAAAGATAACTTACAGAAGAGAGGGCATATATATTTAAGGTCATTGTATACACTTTCGGGTAAGTGAAGGCAAGAACTCAAGCTGCTCATTACATTCGACCCATATTTGTAGACTTTGCTGAATGCTGCTCAAGCCCTGCAGACTTTATTCAATCCTACGCAGTTCAGCACCTGGTCCTTGGAATGGTGCTTCTCATAGTCAGAGACTGTTTCCCTATCTCATTTAACAATAAAGACCTTTTTCACATATATTCCCCAAGGTTTACATGACCTATGTAATTTCTTAGTAAGACTCTACCCAAGTGATTCTAAGTTGTGCAAACTTGATAGTTAAAATGAATCAAACCCTTGTATGTGAAATCACAAGTAGACATCCAGTATTTTCTGTAAGTAAAATGGTATGAAAGTTCAGAAATCATGGATTACATATGAGGTAATTATAATAGTTGATAAAATTTAAAAGTCTATTTGCTATAGAGGAGAGAGTGTACTTTCTATCACTAACCCCTGTGTCTTTAATACAAAGTGATACTTTAATAGTTCTAAGAGAATGTGGAAGAGTCTAGGATAGAAATATATATATATATTACATTTAATTTGAGACCACGAGTTAGAAGATATAAAGCTATGATCCTCTTAAAGCTTGCCAGGATTGGGAATCCTGCCACTGCTACTGAGGTTACTACTGAAGAGTCATGTAACATGGGGAAGAATTTAAAGAAGTCATTTGAAGATGATGTGGAAGACTGTTTATTTAAAAAAAAGAAACTCATCATTTTTGATGTTATAATTTAGAAGCTAAACTTGAGTGAGTTTTCATGCCAAGTTATACTGTATAACATCTGTATTTCACTTCATCAGCAATAAACAAATATTATTTTTATTATTATTCCCATATGGCAGTGTGGAGAGTGGTGGTAGAGCATATTACTGTGCTGACAGAGAGGAAGTATGAAAGTGCATTAGACAGCTCAGTGGAATTAAATACTTTGTGTTTTCTTTTCCTCTAAAGACAACCACTGCAATATATTACCTCCCTGGTTATTACAAAAGCACATTTCTATATCTATAATAAGAGTTATTGCCAACCTAAGTACATTAGAAGGGATTTAATAAATGATTTTAGCTTATGAATGCTCCTCTGATTAGGAGACCACATAAATACATGAAAGTTATTAACAGCAAAATATTGATGTAAGCATTATAATATCATCAGAGCCATTCACAAGGAACAAATATAATTATGAGACTTCTTCAGTGTTTATGCAGAGGTCTACTGATTCCTTAGACTTATTTATTATGTTTATGTTTATTTTACCATTGTATGATTTAAAATGCAACAATAGTCTTGCTGTAATGGCTCTGGCCAGTCATGCTTTTAGAAGCTTCCCCTGCACCTCCCATCTATTTTACTTACCAAGAAATAAGCAGTTCACATTATGCGTGGCAGTACCTGACTGTGAAATGATTAATATTTGCTCATTCATTAACTCAGGTACAGTAATTAGAAAAGTATCAAGGTCAAAAAAATACATTAATCACTTGCATTTTTCATTCTGTAAAATGCTATACAATTTATATCACAAATATAAACTCAGAGATCTGAGTTATCATATATAACATGAAACCATTGATCTTGCAAGTCATATCTGTGAAGAATATATATTAAATAAGAAACACTTTAAATCTGTGAAATGAGAGTCTATAGTTAGATTAAACTACCTGTTATCTTCTATTTCCTTAACCAATTAATTCTAAGCTAAAAATTCTATAATTTTAGATATAATCACAATATATCACTCCATTGCACAGTAGTAACAATGCTTTTATGCAGTAATAATAAAAGAACTTCATTTTGTGTAGTTTTCTAGAAGCAAGCTTCATTTATTATTTATTGTATGACAAAATAATGCACACCTATCTTGAATACTAACATAGTGGCAGGACAATTAAGAACATAACAGGGATTATATTAGATTAGAAAAGATTAGATTAGATTAGGGAAATACTAATTTATGTATCCAGTGTGTCAATACCTTTATCTACTTTTCCAATTATAGCTTAGCCAATGATTTTGAAACATATACATATTACGTTTATGTGTATGAGCATTGTGTGTGTGTATGTGTGTGTGTGTGTGTGTGTGTGTGCGTGTATACAGTGTTGTAGAGAATAGAAGAAGGCCTCAAATTGCCTATAATTGCAGTTACAGATTGCTGTAATCACTGCATAGGTCCTGGGAACCAATCCTGGGCACACTGGAAGAACAGCAAATGTTCTTGAAATTGCTGAGCCATCTTTTCCTGCCTTGTTAGCCTATATTATTTAATTAAACTCTGATTTGAAAGTTTCTTAGACCTTAGTATTTTATGGATGTGGTAAAGGATTACTGTGCGAAAGAAATTAACTTTGAAAATATGGGCATGTTTTATCATATGACCTTAGAAGGCTAAATTTGAGGCCTCTTAAGTAAAAGTCTCAAGTCTAACATCTACTTCTCCTTCCTGGATGGATGACCTGAACTACAGAATTCAGACTCCATTGCCCCTCAAAATTGTATGAGTCCATTACTTAAAGTAAATTGGTTGATATTTTCATCTATATAACAATTGAATTCTAAATTTTGATGTCTAAATCCATTTCTTATTGGTCCTGCTTCTCTGGAGCACTATAATTAATATTGATTTTGGCACTACTATGTGGTGTTCCAACAATAAATAACTAAAATTGTATAAATGACTTGTAGTTGAATAGTGGAGAAAGGCTAAGGGAATTTTCAGATACATAAGGCAAAAAGTATATATGTATATATCCTAAGTTGACTTGAAATGACTATTTTAAGAAATTAGGATACTAAAGTTGATACCACTAATGTCACAAGATTTGAATAAAAATTTCTAACAATTTGAGGAACAAATGATAATAGACAGAATATCATTATAAATATTAAAATTAAAGATAATTTAAGTAAACAGTCCTTGACACTAGAAACAAAATATTCCTTGTATATACATGGTAGTTTAAATGAGAAATATACCCTATAAGTTTTTTGTATCTGAACACTTTGTGGTCCCGTTTGTGAAGATTACAGACCTTCAGGAGTGGAGATTTGCTAGAGACAATACACCCTTTGCACAAGTCTTGAGTCTTTATCTAATGCTCCCTTTTCTCCTTTCTTTTACCATGATGGATTGAAAGGATAAAGACAATCTAATACAGAATAGAATATTATTCAGCTATTATAAAACATACATTATTAAATTTACAGAAAACAGGGTGGTTCTGAAATCGTCCCAAGTGAGGTAACCCTGTTCAAGAAAGACAAACTTTGCAAATTTTTTTATTTGCAGATATTAGTATTTATGCTTTACCTATGTGCCTTTCAGAATAATACCCATGACTTTATATATCTAGCATGAATCATGCGGGAGATGAGAATCATTCAAGGAATTAGATATAAACAATAGTTTTACGGCATAATAAAGAGAAAATAGAAGCTAAAAAAAGTAGGTGATGGAACAGCAGGGTAGAGAACAGCACACAGAAAGGAAAACTGATGCAGAAAGGAAAGCTTGTTAGTAAAGATGTAGAAATTCACGGTTATAGAATATATATATATATATATATATATATATATATATATATATATATATATATATATATATATATTTCAATGAAACCAACATATAATGGGAGAGACAGGACCATAACTAAATATATGCTAGTAATCAAAACCTGTAGCACTAGGAATGGGCTTCATCTTTTCAGTCCTTATCCAATAGGCCTCCCAAACTCTGTAGGCTATTGCTAAGCTATTTGTGACCCTCCACAATGTGTTGATAAGACAAAATTGCAGGAGACACAGTGTACTAATGACCTATAACTTGGGTAGATCTAGCTGACTTGAACTGAACGTTTTAACCCCCCCCCCCCAATGATATTATTTATAGGGCTAGAAAGCAGTGTACACACTGCTTGAGGAGAAACATAATCATCACTCTTACCTGGATAAGAACCCTATGAGCTATAACTACCTGTTTGTAAGATCTGCCTACAGGCACAAAAGTGGAATACATGCTAGAGAGCTACCCAACTACTTTTTGAATGGATTTAAGGTCCACAGAATGAAATAGATCCCATATTTGATGTTTTCTCATGAGTTTGAGAACTTTACACAGACCATGGTCTCAGCAGAAAATCTACTAGGACTTCTCTTCATGAAGAGCACACAGCAATAAATGATGCATAGTGACTTATTGCTGTATCTACAGGTCAAAGAATTGCTTTACCCTCATCAAAGCAGTTTCTCCTTGTCACAAATCACAATTAATACAGAGACCAACAACTGGAAACCTATACAGACTGAGAGATTGTGGAATACTTAGACTTGAATGGGCTATTTTATTATCCACTTCCCCTCAAGGCTCAGAGATCGGTATGAAACAGAAAGCAAAAAGAATTTAAGAGTTGAAGACGGTGGTCAGTTTTAAGGTTACATCACTTTCCAGACCCAACAAAGGAGACGGACATATGTTAGCAAGCATAAGATGTGAACAAATTCAAGACAGAAAAAAATTCCAGTAAGAAGGATAGGAAGTAGGCACAGAGTGCGATTGCTGATTGAGAAGAAATGATACATACTGGAAGCTGAAGTCCCCCTGCCCCCATGGAATGTCAATGGCTATGTCAGCCACACTGAGGAAGTCCAATGCTCAGGAGATGACTGGATTCCATGTCTTTCGGTGTCAGTCACTTGTGTTGTTTGGTTTGACTGGTTTTGTTGGTTTCTTTTCTTTGATTTCAAGAGAGAGAAAGAACATGAACTTAGGGAGTTAAGGGTTCTTGAAGAATCTGAGGGGTGTGAAACCGTGTAATGAGGATACACAGCATGAAATTTGCAAAGAATAAAATATTTATAAAGAGAAATGTGTATATTTATAGAATTAAAGTTCACAATCTGCATGAGGCACTCATTTCAAAGTAAGATAATTTGGGGATGAATAACCCTAAGAAATTTTCCTACATTTTAAAGTAATAAATTGAGTGTGGCAAATGAACTAATCTTAATTTGAATAGCTATTAGTTATACTGTATATCAGTTATGTTAATAATTACTGATATGCTGATATCAAAATATAAAATACTTAATGGTAATTAAGTTTTTATTAATATCTTGATAGTTAAGATTACAAGAGGCCCATAGTTTCTATTAAAATGAATAAAATATATTCAAAATATGAGGCATAATGTTTTGTGATTGTCTCTGGGTAAAAAAAAAGACACATTTCATTATCAAGCATTCTTTTATCTTTTCCAATTACCCTGCAGCATTAAGAAAACACATTTTCCCACATTTAATTAAAGTTACACATGATTAACTTTAACTGGTAAGCACAAATAAACCTTTATAACTTTCATGCTATTGGGTACATCTACAAATATCAGACACCTGAAGAATATTTCAGTGTTAGTGATAAGCCGTTAAAATGAATTAATTCATGATATTCAGTTATCAGTATTGTTTCCTAGGATCGTACTGAAGCTAGATTACTGCTGTTATGTATAGTGTAACATTTACAACTTTTGATGCCTCTTTTCAGAAAGCATAAGGGTTATGTTTTATCCACAATTTTATCATATAAAAAACTTTTATTTAAAAGCCACATATAACATTTTAACAAAAAATGATAAAAATACTTTTATCACTTAATATATGCCATGATTTCAAATGTAGATAATTGAAATTAAATCCCGAAAATGCCCCAAGAAAAGAATATAGATGATAGTTATGTCTACAATAAAAAAGAAAAATCTTGGAATATTATTTTATTTGGATGTGGGGATTAAAATCATACCAATGATTTCCAAATAATTAAAGAGGAAGAAACATTTAAATTTAAATATTTGTCTGTTATTAGCATAGAGATCATGTATAGATGACTATTTGCAATATAAGAAGAAGACAACAATGATAACCAGTGAGATGAGATCAGATTTATTATGAATGTATTAAATGGGAAGCTTATGTATTCCATTATTAATGAAGATTTATTCATTCTCAAAAAACATCACCTTTTTCTTAATTTTGCAGTACACTGCGATTAATATGTATAGAAGGAGCTACGGAATGAATTTTGAACATATTCAGTTCAGAATATTAAATCATTTAAAATGAGACAGTGAATAAGCAATATGTTTACAAGTCAGAATAGGAGAAAGATGCAAATTTAGTAATGTCAATTGTTAAATAGTATTTTAGATTATATGATTGGATGAAATCAGAAAACGTGAGATTCCACTCAGTGACAATGATGCTGATCTATTGCAAGGTTGATTGGAAGCCTATTGGTTATATTTACGTGATACTTAGCAGCTGGCCTAATGTCTGCCTGTATTAGCCAGCTGAACCTCTTTGAAATAAATCATTCCAGATATCAATGATTGTTAGCAGAATTATGCATAGAAGAAGTAGCTCAAATTTCAATGATATTAACCATTACTCTTCAACCACTAATTAACTTTAAAATATCTCACTCTACTATTGAGGGGTGTGATGATTTACATATTCTCAGCCCAGGTAGTAACACTATTGGAGTAGGTATGGCCCTGTTAGAGTAGGTGTGTCATTGTAGGTGTGGGCTATAAGATCTTCACCCTAGCTGATTGGAAGTCAGTCTTCAGATGAAGATGTTGAACTCTCAGCTCTGCCAGCACCATACCAGCCTGAATGCTGCCATGCTCTCTTGCCTTCAAGATGATGGACTGAATAGATGAACCTGTAAACCAGCCCCAATTAAATGTTGTCTATGTAAGATTTACCTTGGTCATGGTGTCTGTTCACAGCAGTAAAACCCTAATTAAGACAAAGGTCTACTACTGGAGGATCCCGCAATACCTCTCCTGGGCATATATCCAGAAGACGTTCCAACTGGTAATAAGGACACATGCTCCACTATGTTCATGGCAGGCTTATTTATAATAGCCAGAATCTGGAAAGAACCCAGATGTTCCTTAACAGAGCAATGGATACAGAAAATGTAGTATATTTAAACAATGGAGTACTACTAAGCTATCAAAAACAATGAATTTATGAAATTCCTACGCAAATGGATGGATCTAGAGGGTATCATCCTGAGTGAGGTAACCCAATCACAAAAGAAGTCACTTAATATGCACTCACTGATAAGTGGATATTAACCCATAAACCTAGAGTACCCAAGATAACCAAAACACAAGAAAATCAAGAAGGACCAATGCGTGGAATAAAATATACATGGAATAGGGAATAAAATATACATGGAAGGAGGTGCAGAGACAAAGTTTGGAGCTAAAATGAAAGGATGGACCATCCAGAGAATGCCCCACCTAGGTGGTCCATCACATAATCAGCCACCAAATGCAGACATTACTGCATACACCAGCAGGATATTGCTGAAAGGACCCTGATATAGCTGTCTCCTGTGAGGCTTTGACAGTCCCTGACAAATACAGAAGTGGATGCTCACAGTCATCTATTGGGCAGAACACAGGGTCCCCAATGTAGGAGCTAGAGAGAGTACCCAAGAGCTATAGGGGTCTGCAACCCTATAGATGGAACAATAATAAGAACTAATCAGAACCCCCAGAGCTCATGTCTCTAGCTGCATATGTATTAGAAGATGGCCTAGTTGGCCATTATTGGGAAGAAAAGGCCCTTGGTCTAGCAATGTTTATATGCCCCAGTACAGGGAAATGCCAGGGCCAAGAAGTGGGAGTGGGTGTGTAAGGGAGCAGGGCTGGGGGAGGGTATAGGGGACTTATGGGATAGCACTTGAAATGTAAATGAAAACAATATCTAATAAAAATATGTTAAAAAAAAGACAGGTCTAGTCCATAGTTCTGTTCAATGTTGTGTTTTGATAGTTGAACAAGGTTAGTATATTCTATACATACAAAACAAAAAATAAGTTTCACTAAACCCACATATTTAAAGACTTATTTTTTGTAAACTGCCTTTTTAATAATAGTAGTAATAATGATAGTATTAATAACAATAATAATGTTTATTATATATCTAGATTGCCATGGCACAGACAATTTGATGTATTAAATTACTATACCGCTGTAAAATTAGCATATGGTTGTTAATGAAACTGAGATTACAAGTCAGATGTATAATCCCTGAAATACTAACTCTGTAAAACATATGAATAGACTGTATACGTTAAAATTGTTACGATATAGATTGTCATATTTGTTCATCCTGGAAATAGTCTACTGAAGCAAAAAGGGAGTGAAAGTTTATAGATCCCACTAAAGAAAAGCTAGTAGGAGAATTATTCATACTGTGTTCAGAGACAATGTGGTCTACATGGTTAAACCAAAGATGCATGAGAAAACAGGCATCTGTTTAACAGAACAAGCTGTGAGTGGCAAACGCATGACTGGAACACTTGAGCTTCCGTATCACTGAAGCTGTGCACCAAAAAGAAATGTTTCTATAATTAGATTCAATCTGTAGGGTCAGAGCACTGAGTCTCTTTGAATTCAAGAAAAGCATCATTCTTCATTAGAAAGCCAGCATGCGGTGGAGGATTGATTAACTCATGGCTACTTTGAAGGTACCCAGAGGTATTCATGTCAGAAGTGGACTATTTACCAGTCACTGCCCCCAATGTGATCTAATATAGAAATATGTACTCTGAAAATAAGGATTATTTCATATTACATTGCAAAGGATGTAATTGTCTTTAAATTGCCACCCTCCCCCACTTTTCCCCCTCAGATCTGATCTCTGAAGCCTGAAATGAAACTTTAAACGTTTTCAATTAAATTCAAGCCTTCAAGGTTTGGTTGAAACTAAGAAAATGATTTGTAAAACTCTTTCTAAACTTACCCTGAAGTAGCCTTCAAGCTAATAAAGTTCTTAGAATTTCATCCAGTTTCCAGAAACTTCTATATTGAACTGTGGTCATAATGTTTCAGTCATAATATAATATATATTCTAATAAACTATAACTCTTGTTTTGTTTAAGTACCTGAAGTTTTCAAAAATAAATAACTGTTTTGTTGCATGTGATGTGTAGAGGAGGAGATCATGAGAATAAATTTAAAATATATAATTATCTTGTCCTGTATGATTTTACATCTAAGAATTAGAACACAATTACAACACACTATATGCTTTTAATTTTATCCAAAATTTACCAAGCCATTTTTTTGATGTTTCTAATCCAAATATGTGTATAACTTGACACATTTACTTCTTTGGCTCATTATTAAGTGTAAACAAAATATTACTATGTTCAGGTATGATTTTCATATATATGGTTTCAAGATATAGGACTACCACATAACCAGATTTATAACTTCTATCATTTGTCATGTTGAATAACAATCAGCCACAAATGCTAATCTTATTATAGCCCATTTTACAACCTAAAGTCTGAAAGCTTTGTCTTATGTTTTAATTGTTGAATGCTTTACCCCTTATATTTAGTATTAGAACTTATACAACCTTATTGAAAATAATTTTTTAAACTTCTGAAAATTAAAGAAAAATATTGAAGCTAAGAAGGATGATACACACATTGAAATTCCAGAACTTGGGAAGTGAAGGAAAGAACAGCCTTACATGGAGGAGACCCATCTTTAAAGTAAAGTCCCTGTGAAGATGGCTAACTGATTAAACATGTTTGATGTTCCACAATTAGGACATGATTTCAAATTTCAGCTTATATATCACATATCATACATTACCTTTAATTTGTGCTCTAAAGGATCCAGTGACGCCTTCTGCCCCTTAAAGACTCCTGCAAATCTATGTGTGCATGTTTACACACACACATACACACACACATTCACACACACACACACACACACACACACACCTTTTAAATAAACAAAAATAGGTAACAAAATGTTTTATCTTTTTGGAAATGACTGAAAGCAAATTTAATTATACATTTAAATTTCCAGTAACCATTGCCTATAGTCAATTTTACAATGATTTATTAAAAATTTTAATGAATCTCTGCAAATTAAAACATTGATATATTTTAAAAACTTGTTTATAGTCCAATAATTCATTTATTACAATTGTAAATACTTTCCTATTAAAATGTGAAAAAATAGATTAAAATATTGCAAGACCCCCTATAGAAGACAATATATACCATAGCTCTATATGCATTCCTGGAGTTCCATCTTCACCAGGGAAAAACTGTAAGACCACACAGCCCTAATTCCCGGCCTGCCAAGTCCCCCTAAACTAAACCCAACAGTGGTAAAATGTACCCTGAGTTTTATTTTCTGGCTAACAACTCTGCCTTCATTCAGCACGGCCTACTGGCACCTGGGAAAATCAGATGGCTAAACATCAGCATAAAAAGAAAATCAATAAGAGCCAAGGCAACATGGTGCCACCAGAGCCCAGATGTTCTACTACAGCATGCCCTAGGTAACCTAAGGGCTGAAGCACAAAAAATGATCTTAAATCCAATTGGATGATGACATTGATGAAGTCCTTTAAAGAGGAAATCAATAAGCCCTTAAAGAAATGCATGAAAATATAATCAAAGAGGTGAGGGAAAGGAGTAAAAGGGCTGAGGGCCTGAAAACAGAAATAGAAGCAATACGGTACATGTACACAACGGAGTACTATTCAGCTATTAAAAATAATGAATTCATGAAATTCCTAGGCAAATGGATGGATCTGGAGGGCATCATCCTGAGTGAGGTAACCCAATCACAAAAGAACTCACATAACATGTACTCACTGATAAGTGGATATTAGCCCAGAAACCTAGATTACCCAAGATACAATTTGCTAAACACATGAAACTCATGAAGAATGAAGATCAAAGTGTGGACACTTCATCCCTTCTTAGAATTAGGAACAAAGCACACATTGAAGGAGTTACAGAGATCAAGTGTGGAGCTGAAACAAAAGGATGGACCAGCCAGTGACTGCTGCAGCCAGGGATCCATCCCATAATCAGCCACCTAATGCAGACACTATTGTATATGCCAGCAAGATATTGTTGAAAGGGCCCTGAGATAGCTGTCTTGTGTGAGGCTATACCAGTGCCTGGCAAACACAGAAGTGGATGTTCACAGTTAGCTATTAGATGGAACACAGGGTTCCCAAGGGAGTAGCTAGAGAAAGTACCCATGGAACTGAAAGGGTTTACAACCCTATAGGTGGAAGAACAATATGAACTAACTAGTACCCCCAGAGTTCATGTCTCTAGCTGCATATATAGTAGAAGATGGCCTAGTTTGCCATCATTGAGAAGAGAGGCCCCTTGGTCATGCAAACTTTATACAGGGGAATGCCAGAGCCAAGATGTGGGAGTGGGTGGTTAGGGGAGCAGGGCAGGAGATGGGGGAGGGTTTAGGGGACTTTCGGGATAACATTTGAAATGTAAATGAAGAAAATATGTAATAAAAATTGGAAAAAAAAAAGAAAACATAACATGAGAGAATCCTAGAGATGGAAAACCTAGTTAAACAGAACAGAAACCACAGACACAGGTATCACCAGCAGAATTCAGGAGATGGAAATCAGAACCTCAGGCATATAAAACACAATAGATTAAATGGTAATATTGGTCAAAGATAGTGGTAAAACTAAAACTGTTCAGACAAACAAACAAACAAACAAACCCAGAAAATCTAGAACACTATGCAAAGACCAAGCTATACAGTAATAGGAACAGGAGAAGGTTCCTATCTCAAAGACCCAGAAAATATTGCCAACAAAATCATAGAAAATTTTGCTAACCTAAAGAAAAAATTCTAAATCTTTAAATATAAAAGAAGTCTACAGAACACCAAACAGATTGAGTCAAACAGAAAATGCTCACACACATAATAAAACTATAAATGTAAAGGACAAAGAAAGAATACTAGAAGGTACCAGAGAGATATCAGAAGCCACAAGAGAGAAAGCCCAAGTAACATATAAAGGCAGATCTATGAAAATTATACCTGATAATTCCTAGCAGCAATTTTAACAGCCTGAAAGTCCAGGTAGATGTCTTGCAGTTTCTAAGAGACCACAGATGTCAGGAAAGACTACTATACCCAGCCAAACTCTTAATCAATACGGAGGGAGCAAGCAAGACATTCTATGATAAAACCAAATTTAAACAGTATCTATCCACAAATTCATCCATACAGAAAATACTAAAATGAAAACTCCAACTGAAGGAGGTTAATTATACCCAGGTAAATGGAGGAAATAAATAATTTGACATTAGCAAAAACCAATGAAGGGAAACTCACCCCCCTATACACACACACACACACACACACACACACACACACACACACACACACACACACACAGAGAGAGAGAGAGAGAGAGAGAGAGACAGAGACAGAGACAGAGACAGAGACAGAGACAGACAGACACACAGACACACAGACTACCAACAACAACATCAAAATAACAAGATATAAGAATCAGGTCTTTGCCAGGAGTGGTGGCACAAGCCTTTAATCCCACCACTTGGGAGGCAGAGGCAGGCAGATTTCTGAGTTCAAGGCCAGCCTGGTCTATAAAGTGAGTTCCAGGACAGCCAGGGCTACGGAGAAACACTTTCTCAAAAAACAAAAAACAAAAAACAAAAAACAAACAAACAAAAAAAAAAGTCTAAAAAAAGAATCAGGTATTTAATATCTCTAAGCACCAATGGTCTAAATTCCCCAATAAAAAGACACAGACGATCAGAATTGATGTATAAACAGGAACCATCATTTTGAGGCACTCGAGAAATACATCTCAATGTCAAAAAAAAAAAAAAAAAAAAAAAAAAAAAAAAAAAAAAAAAAAAAAAAAAAAAAAAAAAAAAAAAAGTCTGCATGACCAAGGGGCTTCTCTTCCCAATGATGGCCAACTAGGCCATCCTCTTCTATATATGCAGCTAGAGACATGAGCTCAGGGGTACTAGTTAGTTCATGTTATTCTTCCACCTATAGGGTTGAAGACCCCTTCAGCTATTTGGGTACTTTCTCTAGCTCCTTCCTTGGGAACCCTGTGTTCCATATAATACCTGACTGTGAGCTTCCACCTCCATGTTTGCCAGGCATTGGTATAGTTTCTCAGGAGACAGCTATATCCGGGCCCTTTCAGCACTATCTTGCTGGCATATGCTATAGTGTCTATGATTGGTGGCTGATTGTGGGATGCATACAGGGGAACGCCAGGGCCAAGATGTGGGAGCGGGTGGGTAGGGGAGCAGGGCCGGGAGGGGGGAGGGTATAGGGAACTTTCTGGATAACACTTGAAATGTAAATGAAGAAATTATCTAATAAATGTTGGAAAAAAAAAGATTTAAAAAAAAGCTATAAAAAGATTTTTCTAAGGAAAGGGACCAAAAGAAATAATCTAGAATAGCCATTATAACATATAATAAAATAGACTTCTAATCAAAATTAATGGAAAGAAATGGAGTAGAATTCATACCAAACAAAGAAAAAATCCCCCTAAATGATGTCTTAATTCTAGATATATTTGCCCAAATGTGCAAGAACACCCCCATTCATAAAAGAAACATTACTAAATCTTAAATCAAACCCCACACTTTAATAATGGGAGATTTCAGCACCCCACTCTAACCAAGGAACAGGTCATCCAGAGAGAAACTAAACAAGGAAATTAGTGAGATCTCATTCTAGTGACTTAACAGCACATCTGAAAGCTCTAGAACAAAAGGAAGCAAATACACCCAAGAGGTGAAAACTAGAGAAAATAAACTCAGGACCAAGATCATTAAATTAGAAACAAAGAGAGCAATACAAAAAAAAAAATCAATAGAACAAAGAGTTGGTTCTTTTATAAAATCATCAAGACTAGCAAACACTTAATCAATCTAACTAATAGGCAGAAAGAGCATATCCAAGTTAACAAAAGCAGAAATGAAAATAACAAGAGAAACTAAGGAAATTAAAAAAAAATCATCAGGTCTTACTTCATAAACCTTGCCATGCTTTAAGTAGATCTGTGCCCATAAATTCGTGTCTTTGAATGCTTGGCAGTAGGGTGTGGCTCTATCTAAGGTGTGGCCTTATCAGAGGTGGGCGTGGCTCTATTAAAAGTGTGGCCTTATCAGAGGTTGTGCATCTTTGTTCCAAGAAGTATGACTGGTTTCCAAGAACACCAAAAGCACAGAACAGAACAAAATACAACAGGCAATCAACTTAAGCATGACAGCATTTCCTAGTAACAGGATATGAGAAATGTTCATAATAGCAAAAAGTTGCTAGCTAGATAGGCATCAATTACTTAGGTCTTAACACAGACATTTTCAGTAGCAAGGCAATACTTCCAATGTAGAGTTGGGACACTAACCAAGCCACAAACCCTTAAACCAATAATTTCCCCACCTACATGATGTTCAGGGGTGGAGGATGAAGCAGAATTTGAAGGAATGCTAACTAATGACTAGTTCAGTTGAGACCCATGTAGTGAGGAGTCCACCTCTGACCCTATTGATGATATTCTGCTATGCTTATAAGCAGGAACTGCCATGGTTTGTATATGCCTTCCCCAGGGAGTGGGACTATTAGGAGGTATTTCTTTGTTAGAGTAGGTGTGGCTTTATTGGAGAAAGTATGTTACTGTAGGCATGTGCTTTAAGACCCTCATCCCTGCTGCCCAGAAGCCAGTCTTCTCCTAGTAGCCTTCAGATGAAGATGCATATTCCTCATCTAAAGAGAGATCTCATCCCTCCTGTACCATGCCTGTCTGGATGTTGCATGATCCTGACTTGATGTTAATGGACTGAACCTCTGAACCTGTAATCCCACCCCGATTAAATGTTGTACTTCAAAGAGTTACCTTTGTTATGGGAACTATTCACAGAAAAGGAAACCCTAAGACAGGTTCCTAGCACAAATATTGTCAGAGAGGTTTACCCAAAAGTTCTTGGAAACTGATGCAGAGGGCCACAGCCAAAGATTGAGTGAATCTTGGGGAATCCTGGGGTCAAGGATCCTCCAAGAAAACTTACAAAGTTAACTAACCTGGATCCATGGTCTGTATGTATATATATATATATATATATATATATATATATATATATATATATCAGGTATGCAGCTAGCTGGTCCCATGGAACTCCTAAAGCCTGCATGTCTTTGGACCCCTTCCCCCTAAATATGCTGCCTTGTCTAGCTAGCTTCTGTGAAAGACTATATGCCTCGTCATGCTGTGGCTTCCTGTGCTGATGCTGGCTGATGTCCATGGTAGGTCTTTCCTTTTCTGGAGAGGAGATAGGAGGTGGCAGGGATAAGGGTAAGTGAGAGAGAGGGGGACTAGAAGGAAAGGATGGCGGGAAAGTTGTAATTGAGATATGAAGTGAATAAATAACTTAGTCACCAAAAGTAAAAATAGTATCAGTAAAACATTGACATTTAGGATCAGTGTATACTATACTATCCAAAGTCTGAGTTTTCAACTCAAAAAGTTATTAAAAATTATCTCTGAGGGACCTCCAGACTGATTTCCAGAGTGGTTGTACCAGCTTGTAGTCCTAGCAGTAATCAGAATATTGGACATAGTACTACTGGAAGATCCAGCAATACCTGTTGTTCCAACTGGTAATAAGGACACATGCTCCACTATGTTCATAGCAGCATTATTTATAATAGCCAGAATCTGGAAAGAATCCAGATGTCCCTCAACAGAGGAAAGAAAACAGAAAATGTGGTACATTTACATAATAGAGTACTACTCGGCTATTAAAAACAATGAATTTATGAAATTCTTGGGCAAATGGATGGATCTGGAGGATATTCTGAGTGAGGTAACCCAATCACAAAAAAACACACATGGTATGCACTCACTGATAAGTTGATATTAGCCCAGAAACTTAGAATACCCAAGATAAAATTTGCAAAATACCTGAAACTCAAGAAGAAGGAAGACCAAAGTGTGGATACTTTGTTCCTCCTAAAAATCGGGAACAAAATTCCCATGGAAGGAGTTACAGAGACAAAGTTTGCAGATGATATAGAAGGAAAGATCATCCAGAAATTACCCCACCCAGGGATCCATCCCATGAACAGCCACCAAACCCAGATACTATTGCATATGTCAGTGAGCTTTTGCTGAAAGCACCCTGATATAGCTGTCTCTTGTGAGGCTATGCCAGTGCCTGGCAAATACAGAAGTGGATGCTCACACTCATTTATTCGATGGAACACAGGTTCCCCAATTGAGGAGCTAGAGAAAGTACCCAAGGAGCTGAAGGGGTCAGCAACCCTATAGGAGGAACAACAATATGAAGTAACCAGTTTCCCAGAGCTCATGTCTCTAGCTGCTTATGTAGCAGAAGATGGCCTCGTCTGCCATCATTGGGAGGAGAGGCCCTTGGTCTTGCCAAGATTATGTGCCCTAGTACAGGGGAATGCCAGGGCCAGGAAGCAGGAGTGGGGGGGGGGGTGCTTAGGGCAGCAGGGCAGGAGGGGGAGGGTATAGGGGACTTTCAGATAGCATTTGAAATGTAAATGAAGAAAATATTTAATTAAAAAGAAGACAAAAAAAAAAAGAACTGTGTCTAAGAAAGATGATGATATCACCTAATTTGGTCTGAATAACTAATACATGGAAAGCAAAAAACAAACAAACAAACAAAAAACTCACTTATAGTTGTCATTCTTCTAAAACTTTTATATTATCCTTCATTCTGTGAACGTGCTGGTGACTAAGAATTTTATTTCTTTAGATTAAAAACATAATTATCTTTATACCCTATATTAGTTAGGGTTTCTATTCCTGCACAAACATCATGACCAAGAAGGAAGTTGGGGAGGAAAGGGTTTATTCTGCTTACACTTCCATACAGCTGTTCATCACCAAGGAAGTCAGGATTGGAACTCAAGCAGGTCAGGAAGCAGGAGGTGATGCAGAGGCCATGTAGGATGTTCTTTACTGGCTTGCTTCCCCTGGCTTGCTCAGCCTGCTCTCTTATAGAACCCAAGACTACCAGCCCAGAGATGGTAGCACCCACAAGGGGCCCTCCCACTTAATCACTAATTGAGAAAATGCCCCACAGCTAGATCTCATGGAGGCACTTCCCCAACTGAAGCTCATTTCTTTGTGATAACTCCAGCCTGTGTCAAGTTGACACTCATAACCAGCCAGTACAATTGACAACTTGTCAACTTGACACACAAATATATCACTAGTAAGCCTCAACCCTTAGATCTTATTCAACCCCAAGATCTTAAATAACTTTAAAAGTCCCACAGTCTTTACATATTAAAAGTTCAATCCTTTTAAAATATCCAGTATCATCGCTTCTCGGCCTTTTGGCTAAGATCAAGTGTAAAAAATCTAGTATCTTTTAAAATTCAAATTACTTTAAAATTCACAGTCTCTTAACTGTGGGCTTCCCTAAAGTACTTCCTTCAAGAGGGAAAAATATCAGGGAACAGTCACAATCAAAAGCAAAATCAATCTCCAACCGTCCAATGTCTGGGATCCAACTCACAATCTTCTGGGCTCCTCCAAGGACTTGGGTCACTTCTCCAGCCATGCCCTTTGTAGCACACACCTTGTCTTCTAGGCTCTAGCTGCCTGTACTCCATTGTTGCTGCTGTTCTTGGTTGTCATCCCATGATACTGGCATATCCAAATGGCTGCTGTCTTCCACTGTAAGTAGGCTTCAACTCTAGCCTCTCATAGGCTCTCTTCATGGTGCCAAGACTCAACTCCTTTGCATGACCCCTTCAGTCCTGGGTCATAAACTGCAACTGAGGCTGCACTTTCATCAATGGCCTTCCATGGCCTCTCACAGTGCTTCCATGGTCTCAGCTGCTCTGCATGACCCCTTCATGCCTTTAAAACCAGTACCACCTGGGTAACTCTTATACATTACCAAGTCCCACTGCAGCAGGATTACAACCTTGACTATCTCTGGCACACAGCCTCTTTGTGCTTTCAGAAAACACTTCCAGAAGATGTCACCACAAGGATGCTGGTCTCTTCTTAATCACTGCTAATTTCTTAGCTCCAGCTTACCAGCATAGATAGTCCCAGTAATGCAAAGGTTTTGCTTTAGAAGTTCTGGTTTCTTGTTAATCACAGCTGATTCTTCAGCCCCAGCTAAGCAGAACCACAGAATAATCAAACTCCAAAATAGCAATGGCCCTGAAGAGTCTTTAATTTTCCCTCTGAAATTTCACAAGCCAGGCCTCCATCTTCTGCACTGTTCTCAACATTATCTTCCAAGGTCCTACACAACATCTGACAAAGCTCTTAACACAGAATGGATCTTCTAACCCAAAGTTCCAAAGTCCTTCCACAGTCCTCCCCAAAACATGGTCAGGTTGTCACAGGAATACCCCACTCTGCTGGAACCAATGAGTCTTAGTCAGGGTTTCTATTCCTGCACAAAAATCATGAACAATAAGCAAGTTGGGGAGGAAAGGGTTTATTTGGCTTATACTTCCATATAGCTGTTCATCACCAAGGAAACCAGGACTGGAAATCAAGCAGGTCAGGAAGCAGGAGCTGATGCAGAGGCCATGGAGGGATGTTCTTTACTGGCTTGCTTCTCCTGGCTTGCTCAGCTTGCTTTCTTATAGATCCCAGCCCAGGAATGGCACCACCCACAAGGGGCCCTCCCCCTTGATCACTAATTGAGAAAATGCCTCACAGCTGGACCTCATGGAGGCATTTCACCAACTGAAGCTCCTATCTCTGTGATAACTCCAGCTGTGTCAAGTTGACACTCAAAACCAGCCAGTACATCCCCCCCCCCTTTGTACACTAACATTCAAAGAAGTAATTTCAAATGATGAAGCACTTGAAAATTGAATATTTTTCAATATTTTTCTAATGTTGTGATTATGATGCTAGCATGGCCAAAGAGCAACCTAGAAATGAAAGTGTTTTATCTCATCTTAGAGTTGGCATCAATCGCGAAGGGAACACAACTCAAGGCAGGAAACTGCCCACCTTGCTCATGTGCCTGGATTGCTCACCTTCCTGGCTCTCTCAGTTTGCTCACTTATGTGTGCCATGATCACCTTTTGCAGTGTGGTACTGCCCTCCATGGTTTGCTCCCTCCCACATTAATCACCAGTAAGAAAACTCTGCACAGGATTCATCACCGGGCAGACTATTGGCAATAGTTTTAAAGTGTATCATCTGTAATGACGGCATATGTTGTAGGGACTTTCAAGCTATCTTAAGTTACAGATCAAACTTTGTACAAACTAAGCAAAAATTCTTCCAATGAACTATAATCTAGACCGTTAGGAACAAATATTTAATATTGTACTGGGAAAATGTCAATCTTTGCAAAATTTCAAAGCATAAATTAAAATGTCTTTCCCAGGGACTTAATCAGGGTTTGTATTCCTGCACAAAACATCATGACCATGGGGCAAGTTGGGGAAGAAAGGGTTTACTCAGCTTATACTTCCACATTGTTATTCATCACTAAAGGATATCAGGACAGGAACTCACACAAGGAGAGGCAGGAGCAGATGCAGAGGCCATGGAAGGGTGCTGCTTGCTGGATTGCTTCATTTGGCTTGCTCAGCTGGCTTTCTTATAGAACCCAAGATTACCAGCCCAGCGATGGCACCACCCACAATACCTCCCCCCCACCGTGATCACTAATAGAGAAAATGCCTCCCAGCTGGATCTCATGGAGGCATTTCCTCAAGGGAGGGTTCTTTCTCCATGAAAAGGAGGCAGGTGTCAAGTTGACACACAAAACCAGCTAGTGTATACATTCTAGCCTTGGGAATCACCAAGTTATATTTGTGGGTAATTATATTTATTGTACAGGTCCGTCAGTGTGAAGTTTAAAATGGGAAAGGACTGGGTAGTGGGAGTGAAGATTCCTAAGAATCTGATACAGGTTTTCTCTCACATATCTGAGACTTCTTTGCAGGTAATTTTGCCAAGATTCATGGCTGCTCATCTAGTATTTAGTTTTTCTTTCGTCATACAAAATTATGCAGATTTCCTGTGGCAGAAGTATGGTCACTAAAAATCACAAATTTGTTCAAATTCTGCAACAAGAGTAATGACTCTCTGACACTTTTATGGGGATTGACATATTCACATGGATAGTATGGGCAGGCTTCTAAACTGTGTCTGTTTTCATTGTTTGTTGTTTCTTGATGTATGGAGAACCTTCATAATGTGCAGAAGTATGGGAACCATCTTGTAACAATTGTAGAGATTCAACTTCCAATGTTGATTTGCTGTAAATTCTTTTCTCCTCTAAAAGTCCTAGATGACAACGGTAGGACTAAGGCACAAGCACTACGTACATTTCAACCTAGGAGAAGAGAGGGCTGGTGAGATGGCTCAGCGGGTAAGAGCACCCGACTGCTTTTCCGAAGGTGATAAGTTCAAATCCCAGCATCCACATGGTGGCTCACAACCATCTGTAACGAGATCTGGCGCCCTCTTCTGGAGTGTCTGAAGACAGCTACAGTGTACTTACATATAATAAAATAAAAATAAATCTTTAAAAAAAGAAAAAAAGGGCTTAAGACCAAGGTCTTGCTTCCTCCCTTTCGGAGGTGTCTGTCTTACACAACAGCAACTTGTTATATCAAGCTAACAATCTTTACCTAAGCAAGGGAAAGAAACGGCTATAGATAGCTAAAACAACCCCCCCCCCCAAAAAAAAAATCTTCCTAAGCGTAAAAACAAAATCAAAATCCTCATTAATGCTGGGCGTGGTGGCTCACACCTTTAATCCCAGAACTCACTCGGGAGGCAGAGGCAGGCAGATTTCTGAGTTTGAGGCCAGCCTGGTCTACAGAGTGAGTTCCAGGATAACCAGGGTTACAGAGAGAAACCCTGTCTCAATAAAAACAAAAACCAAAAAAAATCCTCATTAATTACTTTAAGTGAGGGAGGGGGCACCTGGGCATGCACTAGGAACTTATAGCAGCTGTTCAGAAGACGACTTCCTGGAGTGAATTCTGGCCTTCTTTCATGTGATCTTAGTGATAGAATTCAGATTATCAGTCGATAGGAAGTGTTTCTATCTACTGAAACATCTTGCTGGCCTTATTATAGTACAATATAGTATACATTTTAATCAAATGGCAAACCGATATTTACATAAATTAGCACCTTCCCTAAATTACCTAAGCCAGCAAATTCTTTGTGAAACTCTTCAGAATTCTTTAGTAAAGCTTAGCTTTCAGATTTTCCTGTCTGGGATAAAAGTGACAATTACATTATTTGTCAGAAAATGGGGTTGAGGTGTTTTTCTCATGCAGTTTAAGATTTCAGCAAAGGGCTTTTATAAGGGAATAGTTCACAAGCAATAACTTTTGATAAACTTTAAAGTTAGTTAACACTGAAATTTACAAATAGTTATGTAGAGTTTTTAGTGATAGACACCTTAATTATTCTGATTATTAAATTAATTTGATTTCAGAAACAATTTAACTACATTTAAATATTAATATTCTGAAATTATAAGAAAATTAAAATTTACAAATAGTGCTACTCAATCAAGGTTATTTCATATACAAACTAGAATATAACTAATTGAATATAAACAAAATCTATGATATTTTCAAAATTTATTTAATCTATATCAATAAACTGTAGCTGTCTTCAGACACACCAGAAGAGGGAATCAGATCCCATTAAAGATGATTGTGAGCCATCATGTGGTTGCTGGGAATTGAACTCAGTACCTATGGAAGAGCAGTCAGTGCTCTTAACTGCTGAACCATCTCTCCATCCCAAATCAACTATTCTTAGAGGAAAAGCAACGGGATAGAAAATAAAGCATAAATCAGGTAGTTACTATATTTTTCCTAATTTTTAAAATTATTAATTATTTTATTTATTTACATTTCAAATTTTGACCCCCTTCCTGGTCCCCTTCCTCAAGTTCTTCATCCCCTTCTCTTTCCCCTTTGCTTCTGAGAGTGTGTTCCCCCACCCACCCACCCACCAACTCCCACCTCAAACAGCTAACATCCTCTTACCTGGGGCATCAAGTTTCTACAGGATTAAGGGCATCCCTCCCACTGAGGCCACAAAAGTCAGTCCCCTGCTACATATGTAGCAAGGGCGATGGACCTTCCCATGTATGCAGTCTGGCTGGTGGCTTAGCCTCTGGGATCTCTGTGCTGTCTGGGTTAGTTCATACTGTAATTCTTCCAATGGGATTGCAATCACCTGAGTTCCTTCAGTCCTCCTAACACTTTGATGCAGTCTCTGAAGTCAGTCCAATGGTTGGCTTCATGTATCTTCATCTGTGTCAGTTAGCTGCTGTTAGAGCCCCTAAGCACAACATGGCATTAGTAATAATATCAGAGTTTGGAGCCTACACTTGGTACAGATCCCAGTTTGGGCCAGTCACAGTATTTTCTTTCCTTTAGTCTCTGCTCTATTTTTCTCCATGCATATCTTTTAGACAGGAACAGTACTGGTATCCTCATTGTTAATAGGAACAGTACTGGTATCCTCATTGTTAATGGCTTAATAGTATTCCATTGTCTAACTGAACCACATTTTCTGTATCCATTCTTTGGTTGAGGGACATCTGGGTTGTTTCCAGCTTCTGGATATTACAAATGATGTTGCTATGGACATAGTTGAGCATATATCCTTGTTGTAAGGTGGAACATCTTTTGTGTATATGCCCAGGTAGAACTACTTCTAATTTTCTGAGGAACAGCTAGATTGATGTCCAGATTGCAATCCCACCAGCAATAGAGGAGTGTTCTATCTCCACATCCTCACCAGCATCTGTTGTTACCTAAGTTTTTGATATTAGCTATCCTGACTGGTGTGAAGTGGAATCTCAGGGTTGTTTTGATTTGCATTTCCCTGATGATTAAGTATGTTGAACATTTCTTTAGCTGTTTCTCAGTCATTCGATATTCCTCAGTTGAAAATTTTTTGTTTAGCTCTGTAACCCATTTTTAATAGGGTTATTTGGTTCTCTGGAGTCCAAATTCCTGAATTCTTTGTATAGTTTGGATATTAGGCCTTTATTGGGTGAAGGTTAATGAAGATCTTTTCCAAATCTAGTTTGGTGTTTGATCTTATTGACAATATCCTTTGCCTTACAGAAGGTACTTAGTTTCAAGAGGTACCATTTGTCATTTGTTGATCTTAGAGGTTGAGCCATTATTTATTGTTCTGTTCAGGAAATTTTCCCTGTGGCAATGCATTCAAGGCTATTTCCCTCTTTGTCTTCTATTAGACTCAGTGACCTGGTTTTATATGGAGGTCCTTGCTCCAGTTAGATTTGAGCTTTATAGAAGGTGATACATATGGATGAGTTTACGTTCTTCTACATGCAGACTGCCAATTAGACCACCACCATTTATTGAAGATGCTTTCTTTTTTCAGCTGCATGGTTTTGGCTTCTTTGTCAAAGATCAAGTGACCATAGGTGTTTGAGTTTAATTCTGGGTCTTCAATTGGATTTCATTTATCAACCTGTCTGTCTCTGTACCAATACCATGTGGTTTTTAGTCACTGTAGCTCTGTATTACAACTTGAGGTCAGGGATGGTCATTCCTTCAGAAGTTCTTTTATTGTTGAGAATTGTTTTTGATATCCTGGGGTTTTTGTTATTCCATATGAATTGCTCTTTTCATGTCTGTGAAGAATTGAGTTGGAAATTTGATAGGGATTGCACTGAACCTGTAGATTGCTTTTGGTAAGATGGCTATTTTCACTATTTAATTCTACTGATCCATGAGCATGGGAGATCTTTCCACCTTCTGATGTCGTCTTTTTATTTCTCCAGTGACTTGAAGTTCTTTTCTGCTCAAATGAATAATTCTTAATTAGAAAAAAAAAAACAGAAGGATAATGAAGTGATCATCTTTTTAAAAAGTAGCTTCTTAAAAATATTTATCTGCCTACAAAGAATTGGGTTTAACTATAATGGTTTTTAAATCAAATAATTCTTTGTTCTTTATCTCCTTCCTTCCTTCCCCACTCCCCTGTCCCTTTGAATCTTCCTACCTCCAGCAACCTCTCATACTTTTTAGTGTCATACATGACCTTTTGCTCTGACATCTTTTCAACTTCACTTATATAATTTCATAGTCAACAGCTAATGTAAGATTTAAAGTACATTCAAAAGCTTAAAGGTAGGTCATAATTAAGATAATGATGCTTTAATCGTCTCATTCCATATAGTATATGCAATTAATCTTTTCAAATGAAAGTGTCATCAAGACATGTAGATTTTGCATTATCATGGCCCAAATATATGTAAATAAAAACCAAAGGGGGGGAAAAGTCTTCAATTTAATTCGAATGCTTTTACTCAATCTATTGTTGTAGAACAAATTGCTAGGTTTTGAAAGACATAATTAAACTTTGAGTTGCCAGCACCCAGTGGAAAATAGTGAAGTAAATGAGGAATAGCAATAGCAATGAGATGATGTTAATAATAATTATGAATATTTTATAGAAAATCTGAATAATTAGTGTAGCAGCTCATTAGGAGGTATTTATCACCATTTATTTTTCTACGATCAGTAGTATTAAGTTTTAGCCTAGGTCCCTGTGCTGTGTAACCTCTGATTCTTGCTCACATGAACAGTGTTGGATCTGACCTCCATGTGGTGGAGTAGCTCTGGAGTCAAGCCGGAACTTGGCTGCTTATTTGCACCAGCATGGTACCACTGGAATGGTAGAATCTGAGTGAGAGGGGCGGAGAGTGGCATTGGGAGAAAGAACATGGGAGAAACAGCTAGAATTTAAGGACATTTGAGAGTGGTATGGTAATCTAGAGCAGTGGAAAATGTTGACACTTTATGATGATAATTTTAAATTATATATATATATATATATATATATATATATATATATATATATATCTGTGTGTGTGTGTAAACAGGAAATTTGGAGACAAACATATAGAACAATAAAAAAGTCATCCTGAGTGAAGCAACCTAGACCAAGGGGGAATATATATATATATATATATATATATATATATATATATATACCCTTATGTTTATACATTGGCTCTTACGTAAATGATAACTAAACAAACATCTCTAGGCACAGAGAAGTTAGAAATATCAGAAGGGATAAGGAGGGAAAACATGAATCTCCCTGAGAGGGGAAAATAACATAGGATTTAATAAGATATATATATATATATATATATATATATATATATATATATATATGCTGGGTAACGTGGCAAACTTTCATGATCAGTTCTTCTGTTAAGGAACAATGAGATTGTTTTCATGTTCTGGCAATTAAGAATAGAACATCAATTCTACTATATTCAGAAATCAGTTCCTTATTTACCCAGTGTCAAAGAAGCTTCCTCTTACAGTTTATAGGGACTATGCAGAGATCCATAACTAGCTCTTGTGCAGAGACAGAAAGAATGAGTTCGGAACATCATTTCTAAATGAAGGATGGGACTCCTCCAAGCCTCTCCCCTTTGAGCTCAGGTAACTCTGATGAAGAGAAAGTAGAAAGAGTATAAGAGCCAGAGGTGATGGGTGACACCAGAAAAACAAGGCCCTCTAAATCAACTGAACCAAGTTCATATGACCTCAGAGATGCTGATACAGCAAGCAGAGGGCCTGCCCAGCTCCTCTGTGTATATATTATGGCTTCTAGTTTAACATCCTGAGTAAGTGGGTCAATGATTCACATACCTTCTTGGGCCTTTTAACTTTGTGATGGTCTTTGTTTTATCTTATTATATTTTATTTTGTAATGTTTTGTCATTACACCTTAGAAGCCTGTTCTTTTCCAATGAGACAGCAAGGGAGTACATCGAGATGGGAAAGAAGGTAGAGAAGAACTGAGAGAAGAACCTGTAATCAGGATATATTGTATGAGAATAGAATCTTTCAGGAAAAAGAAAATAAGAAACAATACAAATCATTTATATTTTTATATTAAACATCATAATTACATTTATGTAGATATTTTTAACCAAAACAAATAAACAAAGAGATGAAATGAGACAGGAACAGGTAAGGAAGGACAAGAAAGATCAGTAATACTGACTGAAATGTACTGGAAAAATCTACATTTCATAAATATTGTGCATGTTTGTTCTATTGTATAAGCCGAATAAAAGAATTTGAAGGAAACTTTATATGCCCCAATACAGGGGAACGCCAGGGCCAAGAAGTGGGAGTGGGTGGGTAGGGGAGCAGGACGGGTGGGCGAGTATAGGGAATTTTCAGGATAGCATTTAAAATGTAAAACTTCTTTTGTGACAGAAGATTTTTCTGCTTTGGAGTTAAATACATGTGATAAATAGCCCAACACATGTGATAAACAGCCCAACACATGTGATAAACAGCCCAACACATGTGATAAACAGCCCAACACATGTGATAAATAGTCCAACACATGTGATAAACAGCCCAGGCTTTCTGGATTAGGCTGACTTTTCCCTTGATATCTATTTATTTTACAAATACAATTAGTTATTTTCAAATCATTGTTTAAACTGGCTGGCTGCTGAGTTTCTTAGGTTTAAGAGTGAAAGACACAGTTGTATCATTGATCCACTGCCTTGGGCAAGATCTGAGCTTTAGTAAGGCTACTGTGTTAAGTCTATTGACCTCTCCAGAATCTGAACAGTAGTTGCTTAAATAAGTTACCATGAAAGGAATCTTTAGCCTTTTTTTGTTTTGCTTGTGGCAGGTAAATTTGTTGTTTACTTGGTGCAAAATAGAGTCTCTTCTTTCTTCTATATTGTCATACATTGTCTGTGTGACTGTCATAATCTTTATTCTTTAAATTCCTTTATTCTTTAAATTCTCATGATGCTTACACCTGAAATAATTTTTTCTTATGCTTTGCTTGTTTTGTGGATGTGGACATCTTTTTATATGATCTCTTTCATGGTGGAATTTAATCTCAGTGGAGGCTGAGCGTCATATCTCTCACAAAGTGAGGCATGCCTGGAACACATTGAGAATACATCCACACAGCAGAAGCTAAGATCTTTGGAATTAGATTATTCACCACCGAAATACATAATAGTATATAATACTATTTATTTTTGTGGATAAAATAAACTGAAAAAATAACAATAGCTAACAATGTAAGACCTGTTATCCAGCACTTTGTGGACACAATTTAATGGTGATTACAAACAAAATGTTCCATATCAGTGAAGAGTTTCTCAGTTCATGGAAAAACACCCTTCATCACTTAGCTTATTAAATGCAATTTTAAGTCTTGTTTCACATGTTCCAATCTTTTACCAGACTTCAACATTCCACAATACAAATCATGGACCCATAGAAATAAAACTCAAGTTATTGTTTAAAATAAATTTATAAATATATGTTACTGCCAACATTTGGATTTTTAAAAATATTTTCATAAGTTTAAAAAAACATTTGCTTTTATATATTTTTTATTATTTTACGTACACAAAATGTAATTTCATTGTTGTATAATCTTTTACTTTTATTTATTCACTTATTTATAATTTTGATTTTTTATTTTTAAGTATGAGTGTATTTAATATAAACTTATGTTAGCACTATATGTGTGCCTGCTGCTCTTAAAGGCTGGAAAAATAGTAGAACCCTAAAACTGGAGTTAAAATGCCGTGAGCCACCTTGAGGCTTCTCAGGACTGAATAGCTCCTCTGTAAGAGCAGCCTGCGCTCTTAACTGCTAAGCAATCTCCAGACTCTAAATGTGGTAATGTTACAGAAATCTTCGGGTAAATGTAACTAATTTATTTCTTTCCTTTGTATTATTTTATAATTGTCGTTAAGTTAAAATGACACAATGCATTGTATGGAGTGAAGACTGAAAGAATGTAGGTGTCAAAATGAGGAGTCGTGGTGCCTAGTGTTTGTGACTGCATCCAGGACAGGATCGGGGGTTTCTGGAGGGGGAAAATCTGGAAAGAGAATAACACTTGAAATGTAAATAAGTAAAATATCCAATAAAAATGACTAAGCATAAAAAAACAAAAAGCAGAGAGAGAGAGACAGACACACACACACAGAGAGAGAGAGAGAGAGAGAGAGAGAGAGAGAGAGCAGAGAGAGTGAGTGAGAGAGAGAGACAGAGAGAGAGAGACCCTGAATGGGTGGCTAAGTAACCTCTGGAGAAGGGATGAAAAATCTAAAAAATAAAGGAACATGGAGTTTGAAATTACAAAATAAAATTATATCTCCTAGCAATGTCAGATGCTATACTCATAAAGACTCTCCAGCAGGCTGCCTCAGCATGACCTGAACAAGGACAAGTGCAGGCATGCCAAAATGGAGAAGAAGAAAGCCTGTGAAGCCTCAACTGAACACCTACAACTATAGGTAGCTAAGCAATGCTGAGAGTGGGAGAAATAAGTATCCCAGGGAAAGCACACACCAGTTGGTTATGCACTGTCAAATGGTGAGCCTTGAAGGTATAATCATCTAGCCCTCACAGTACAACCAGTGAGATCATGCTGAGCAATGTTAACATGCAAGTAACACTCACCTTAAGTATTTTCGAAGTGGGCTATGAATACTGTCTTCTATTTTCATACCACAACATATCTTTTTCAGGTATTTCAATAGACAGTGATGAGATTCAATATCATTTGTAGTTTTGTATATATCTGCTTCATTGACAGATCATGAAAAGAGACTGTGGTAGCATGCACAGATTCAAGTGAAAGAAAATGCCATTGCTGAGATGAGGAAGAAGACTAAAGCTCCCAAGCTTAGCAAAAATATTTATTTAAGTTTTATGTCTATAAATCTGCTATCGCTCAACCAGCATTATGCATAAAACAAATTATCAACAAGGCCAGAAACATCAAAAAAATCAAAATCACCAGAAAAGCAGTCAGTGGAGAAATAATAGTAAGCTTGAAACTCCACAAAAAGCTCTTCCTGCTATTTCTGAAGATTTCCTCTTCCTCAGTAGAGGAGGCCATCATCTGAAAAGAAAGAAAGAAGGAAAGAAAGAAAAACAAATAAATAAAGAAAGAAACTGTAACAGTTATAAAATTTGCTTCAGTGAAGATCTACATAACAATGTGACTTTAGAGCATTAATCATACATATTAGTTTTATGTGGCTCCACATTTTCCTCTCATTATTATGATTTTATACATTGTTTGGTTAGGTTAGTATTTCCCTAAGATTTATCACAGCTTTGTGTAATTGCTATGTCAAAATAGTAATTCTCTCTCTCTCTCTCTCTCTCTCTCCCCTTCTCTCTTTCTCTCTCTCTCTTCCTCACTCTGTCTCTCAACTATCATCTACCTATTATCTACCATCTAGTCTTTTATCTTCATGGAGTCTATGTTATAACACCATGTACTGTTATTGCCATAATTTTCTTATGTGTCTTGAGTGTTGCTTTCCTGTACAGCAGAATATCCAGAAGCCCTGCATGATTGAAACATGCCCTCCCAGGGAATGTAATAGTTCATTGTTTTCCTGCATATTAGATATTCTGCAAACAATATATTTACATCATGATTTATACAAGTACCAAAATAAGAGTTATGAAGTAACAAGTGAAGAACTTTACGGCGGGAGGTCACTACATGAGGAACTGCACCAAACAATTATAAGATTGGGAAGGTTGAGAGCTCAGCACTCTTCTCTTCTCCCCCACTTATCAGCACTATTGAGAGAACCCTGACATATTTTTTATTATTATTATTTTCCTTACATCCTTATCACAACTCTCCCCCCTTCCTAGTCCCACCCTTACTTGCTGTGGGTTTCTAGAGAGAAAGCTAGTAAAATATTGATCTTACCCACAAAGCTGCAGAGTCCATCAGTCATTCTTGTGCAGGCCCACTCTGAACCCAACAGCACACTCCAGGTATCTTCTGTCTCTTTGATATGTTTCTCCTCTGTTTTGGCTATGGCAGTAATTTGTTAGCATACAGATCTCAACTTGACTTCTTGATATCCTTGTAAATCTCAGATTCTAGGGTAGCAGTTTGGACAGAAATACTTGATTTCTTTTATGCCAAGCTATATTCTCAGGATTCAGTTTATAAAACCTCTTTTTCTTGTAACTTGTAAGACAAAAGTGATAATATGTAATATTTTCAATATTGCAGTTAAAGAGAGAAGCTCTTTAATAAACACTTATCTACTCTGGGAATTTCCATGTGTTTGTGCTCACATTGATTTTTGTCCAATAATTGATATATTTTTTCCTACTCGCAACTTTGGAGTTGTTGAAGAAAATGTTGCATGATTTCAATCATCTAAATCTTGTTCTTGACTTCATCCTTTACAGTAAACTACCACAATTTCCATCTCCTTAGAGTCAACTAAGAGTTTGCTCAGTTTACATGTGTCAGAAATCTTTAATTAGCAAACCTTACCATCTAAGATTCATCGCTGTTCTATCAAGTATGAAATTGAACTTTTGTTATAATTTACTGAAACCACTTAGTAGGGCTAATAGGGTATCTGCTTTGGCCACTATGCTTGCTAAATAGTAACATGCATAATATTCAACTACAATAAAATGAATAACCACCATGGGCAATAGGCAATAACATTATATCAAAACTCACTTAGATATCTTTATTAAATTATGAATATTTCCTATTTATTTTTATGTAGAAAGTGCACTTTACTTTTAAAAGTCTCCAATTTAAAAGTTTCCTGGTTTTTCTAGTGACAAAGAATGCCATCTTCAAACTGTGATTTTTGAGCAACACGCCAGAATAAAGTCCAAGAAATATCTCATCCAATTCTCTCTATTTTTAATGCAGTTCTATTATAGACAGGACAAGGAGTCCTCAAAATAAAGTGAGCAGCGCAGATTGACCATCTACCAATTTATAGACAGGTACTCTTTCCTTATATCATTCTGCCTCCGAAACCTCTAAGTAATTTGCTAGTTGTAGACAGAAAAATGGAGGCTTTGTACTGCTACTGTTCTTAGGCAGGGCAGATTCACCCAGTAATGTTACCGACAACATCCCCCACAGACATATTTATTACCAGGATTCATTTTGCTCTGCATCAGCAGGTCCATCTGGCAGTAAAGGATTGACCAGGTGTTCTGGGGAAAGTTGGCACACAAATGCCTTGCATATTGTGACACTAACAGGAGGAAGAGATTTTTTAAATGAGAGGAAATTAAATTATTCTTGGTATTTGTGTGGTTACAAGACATTTTTAGGTGGTAAAAATTATGGAGCATCTTTTTGCCTTATTTGTTGCTGGTTTTTGGCTTGGTCTGAATTATCAGAATGAGGAATAAATATCCAAAGCTAATTGAGTGTGTATGCCTTTGTGAAGTGAATAAACAAAATAGTGTATAAACCTCCTAAGAATTTTGCAGTGAACTAAACCAAAATACCAGCCCCATGAAACCATTTGCTAAATCAAAAATATTAACAAAACCTCTTTCTTGATTACTCTTGATTAGTTGGTATCTGACTCGGGTTTCTCAATCAGTTGCCAAGAGCATAGTTTACAAACGGCCTTTCCCATACTAAATTGAATTTTGTGGCCAGAATTATTTAATCCTTTCCCTAGGGTGAACAATTTTCTGTGTACTTTAGCTTATCAAAGCAATGAATATATTAGCAGACCAGATCTCATTCTGGTGAGGCTGAACTTTCATTGAATAACAATTGCAGTACATATTCATGTAGGCTATCCACATTCCCTCCAAAACTTTGGACAGACAATAAAATGTTGTTTGTGTAGTATGTCTGTGCTCCTGTGCACAGTAATGAAAAGCCTCTAGTGCCAGTATCAGCAGCAATAAGCAGGAGTACTAATTTCATCACATAAGAATCAGTATCAGCTTTTTCCTAATTCAGCCACAGGGTCGCCTGCTTCTGTCCATTGGTAAATATCTGCATCTGACTTTCAGCTGCTTCTTGGCCCTTTCTGAAGGCAGTCATGGTAGGCCCCTGTTTATAAGCACACCATAGCTTCAGTAATAGTGTCAGGTCTTGGAGCCTCCCCCTGAGCTAGATCTCAATTTGGGCCTGTGGCTGGACCTCCTTTTCCTCAGGTCTTCTCCATTTTTTTCCCTGTAGTTCTTTCAGACAGGAACAATTCTGGGTCAGAGTTTTTGACTGTGGGATGGCAAACCATCCCTCCACTTGATGCCCTGTTTTTCTACTGGAAGTAGACTCTACAAGTTTCCTCTCCACTGTAGGGATTCCATCTAAGGTCTATCCCTTTGAGTCCTGAGATTCTCTCACTCCCAGGTCTCTGGAACATTTTAGAGTGTCCACCCACCCCGCACCTCCCACCTCAAAGGGTTGCCTGTTTCCATTCTTTCTGCTGGCCCTCATGGCTGGAAGAAGCTCGGGGGAGAGCGACCCTATAGGAAGACCAGCAGTCTCAACTAACCTGAATCCCCGGGATCTCTCAGACACTGAGCCACCAACCAGGCACATACACTAGCTGATATTAGGTCCCTAACACATGTACTGTAGAGGACTGCAGGATCTGGCCTCAGTGAGAGAAGATACACCTAATGCTCAAGAGACTGGAGGCTCCAGGGAATGGGAATATCTGGTGGGGAAATGGGGAGTTGGTACATCCTTTTGGAGACAGAGGGTTGGGGGGAAGGAGTGAGGTATAGATACAGAATAGTTGGAGTGTGGATCAGGAACGGGATTAAATTTGGACTGTAAAAAAAGATTAAAGAATAAAAAAAATATAGAGAGAGAATCAATATAAAACTAAGGGTCTAAATTACCTTGAACATGTATCCATATATATATATATATATATATATATATATATATATATATATATATTACTACACATGCATATACTGTTCCATGACACCCTCATACTAGAAGCCCTACTATTGACACATCAAATTTGATTAATTTTGATTAATTTTAATTAATATGTGGAAATAGTACTAGGATTTTTAAAGACATAGTAATGATTGCTTAATATTTATGAATATTAACATACACAATATGTTAATTTGTCTCCTCAGAGCTAGATATTAAAGATAAATTTGTTTGTTTTTCAATTTTTCTAGTTCCCATTGTAATCTAAAATATTGTTCGGCACAGAATAAATGCACAGAAACATATATTTACTCCCTATGAGTTTGTTTTTGTGTTCTGATTTGTGTTTGAGGCAGTGTCTTCATTATGGAGCACTGGCTTGTTGGAATCACTCTGTAGACCAGGATGGTAGTGAATCAGCTGAGATCATCTTGCATCAGACCTTTTGAGAGAAAGGATTAAAGTTATGAGCCATTGTGCTGGGCAGCTTTCTAGTTCCGTACTGATCTAATGATGTGAATAAAATTAAATGTATTGAGATTTCATAAGGCAAAAGGAGCATACAATTGCATCACATGGCTTCCTCGCTTTAATCTCTGGACTTAGGCATTGGGTGGTAAAAGGGCGAGGCTGAAGTGCAGAGTTTTGGAAAGGAAGAATTGGTTGCTGGCTGCTAGCCTATCTTATCTCTACAGCAGGTGGGACGCAAGTGATGGGGACTCCCAGTGATATTTTCCTTCTGAAGATGCGGCAGAAGATTCACTTGACAGAGTTGTTCTTTTCCATTTTACAATGTACTTAGACATCTCCAACTTAGCAAGGAACACTGAGGACAAAACTATGTTCTCTTTAAAAAAAAATTAAAACTGCTTCAAGATTCATTTATAATAACACTGTGTTCTTCCAATGAGGCTTAATAAACCACATGTATTTGTTTATAACAATACATTGAAGGGTTTCTGAAATTTTCAATCTTTTAATTAGTATTGCTTTGCTGGTTTTTGTTTTGTTTTGTTTTGTTTGTTTTTTGTTTGATTGTTTTTTTTTAATAGAGGGAAAATGTCTATTATAAGGAAAAGGGTTAAAAGTTATCATTGTTGAGCCAACTGAAAGCTCTTTAAATCCGTTTGTTGTGGGGTTTAAGAAGAAAGCTCCTTTTATACTGAAGGAATGGTACTTATCCTTTGGAATTTTGATAGGACTGAGGATTGTTGAAAACAAGGATCTTGGAAACATATTAATCTTTAGTTCACTCTTTTATGATGTCATAACCACAGCCAAACAGAATTTGAATGCACTAATATAAGAAAAAGAGAGTATAGAGTTGGCAGATGACCAGATTCTCTCCTGAGAGAGATCATTACATAGCCAATGTGTATTGTCTTACACTTTAAAAGTGTGTAATAGATCATTACATTGTTATTAAAACACATGTCTCTTAGTATCTGAGGAAGATTGGTTCTGGTGTGCACAGTTTCCTAATTCTATGAGTGTCAAAATACCTTACATAAAATGATGTATTATTTACATGTAATAAATATAAGTATTTCAATACATATTAAATTATTTATACTTTGGAATACCCGAAATGTAAGAGCAATGAAAACCTTTGACAAACTGTGTTGTTTAATGGACAATAACAAGAAAATAGTTGTGCATAAGCAATACAGACATAATTAATTTTAGTATGTGGAGTATGAATTTTGCTGTACTACTACATGTAGATGTAGAATCTGCAACTCTAGGGACTAAGGGAAACCTATTGCTTTTATCCTGTAATATCTATCTCTCCTACTAACATTCATTATTTTGACTCATCTTACATTTGGAGGTTATATTTCATTTAAATTTCTGTTAATAATAAATCTCACAATCAAATTATTCAAAGAGAACAAAATTCATCCTTCACCTTCCTGACTCTGATTATTTCCTTACATTTAACAATAAAGGAACACAGATTATCAATTCAAGTACATTTGCTTCATGAGGTTTTAATTTATAAACATTTTTATGACATATACTTGACAAATTTGAAGCTGCTCCGCTCTGTATCATAAATTGACAGAAAAATAGCTTTGGTAAATATTTATTGCTAAACGCTCATCACGATTTGCAATATTTCTTGTTTAATTCTTTCTTTTGTATAGTCAGGATAACAAAGAATATTAAGCTAAGTATATCATTGAAATGAAATGACACTTAATGATCCCATATGCACAAGTGACATTATCTGCAAGTTCTGTTTTATGGACTTTCTAGATATCATGTTAGCCATCCTTGACATTTTCTTTGTTATCTTTTTAGGTTACCTAAGGTTTGTTCATTTCAAGTCTTGATTAAAGCATACATAACCTTATTTTTCTGTCAAATTTATTATACTATAATATTAAAATAATGCAATATCTGTTAATAGAACTGCAATAAAATTAATTAAATATTTTAATAGCTAATAAAAACATAAATGGAAAATTTAAACTAGGTTTTGTTTAAAATGACAGCTCCTTCAAAAATCCATAATGATATAATAAAATACCATAAGATGAATTATTTGGATTCAATTTCCTATCTGATAGGAACTAATCATTCTATAAAACTGAATAAAAAATACATTATAGTTTTTCTTTTACTTTAATTATACTGAGAACTACATTTTAGACTGAAATGAACCAAGGGTCACATTCAGACAGAATCATTACCTCTTACTAGGCATAGCAGCCAAAACATTCACCAGGATTTACTACAGTTTTATGAGCTTTATTAACATCACTGACGACACTGGAGAAAAAGTTACTAATTGAATTACTTTTTTCTGTATTAGAAGTTTTTGAACAAAAATGATTGTTCTTGGAGTGTAATTGTTCATTGGCCTGAGGTTAGTAAGATTTGTTCTTCAAATAATAAGGAAGTCTCTATTGACTGTTACAAATGATGTTTTTTAGCTAATTGTGTGTGTGTGTGTGTGTGTGTGTGTGTGTTAGGGAACAAAAAATATTGTAATGACATGACAAATACTGAAATATGTCATTTTCATTGCACTTGCATCATAACATAGGTATTATTAACATCTGATATTGGTGTGGCTATATGGAGGACATTAGCGGAAATACCCGACAAAGGGGAGATAGAACCCAGACACTAGCTGATGCCAAGAAGGCCTTGCTGACAAGAGCCTGATATAGCCTTCTCCTGAGAGGTTCTGCTAGAGCCTGACCAATACCGATGCAGAAGCTCACAGCCAACCATTGAACTGAGCATGGGGACCCCAATGGAGGAGTCAGAGAAGGACTGAAGGAGCTGAAGGGGTGTACAGCCCCATAGGAGGAACAACAATATCAATCAATCAATCAATAGAAACACATACCATCATACCATTAAACATTTACCACTATTCAGTAAAAATCTATTCTAGATTATAGGGAGCACCTGCCACATACTATCTTATGTCTAGTATTTAAGAACTAAAGTCTTATTAAAAAGGGAGGTGTGGCTCTGATCTACGGGATCTTGAGCCTTTAGGTTTTCACCACTGTGAAGTATACTCAAACAGATGAACGTAATTCCTGTTTTCTTTTGGGAATGGACCAATCACTTTGAAATCACTTTGGAAAAAAAAAAAAAAAAAATATATATATATATATATATATATATATATATATATATATATATATATATATATATTTCCCCCCCCCCCCGTACAATAAGGGATGAATTTCTCAGAACACATCCCGTTTTAACTACACTGCAAAGCACTAGATATGTGCACCTGTGTTGTTCACCTAAGGAGGAATCCACAGCAGTAACTACTGCCCTCTGCCTCGGAGATGTCTCTGCACAGTATGATCTGTGTATCGCTAGTTTCAGGCTACACCTTACCCTGTAAGAGAAGTCCTAGTGTCTGACATCAAAATAAAAAGGGCAAGTGAAAAGACATCCTCATGTTTTTCAAAAGGGCACTCTGTATAAGTACACATGGCAGGGGACTTGGAAAGCCATAGAAGGGCTGAGAGGGGTTAAAGCTATGGTTTTGGTGAGCACCCAAGCGAGCTGAAGGAAGACATTTTATAAGAGCAGATTCTGTAGCATCCATGGTAGTCTCCAAAAGAGGTGGGCATCTTCTTGATTAATCTCATTTCTGGGGCATGATTCAAGAGAAGACGCATGTAACCCTCCAAAGACTTGAGGCCTCGGGGAATAGGCAGATTGGGCGGGGTTGGGTGGCATGGCGGCTCAGAACCCCTCTTGGAGATGGAGAAGGAGGTATGGGGTAAGGAACAGTCAGAGGAAGGGACAGGAGGGGTATAATAAATGGACTGTAAAAATAATTAAAGAATAAAAATTAAGCAATTAATTTAAAACACTTATTTTTGTTTTTAGTTGTGTGTGTATGTGTGCATGTGTGAGTGTGTATGTGTGTGTGTGTGTATGTGCACATGAGTGTGTATTTGCAGGTGCAGAATGAGTTTAGAAAAGGATGGTGTATCCCCTGTGATGGAGTTATCGTTGTCTGGGATCTACTGAAGCAGACAATCTCAGACCCACTGCAATGGAGTACATTTTCCTAACAGCCCAATGGCTTCTGCAACACTAACACTTTTCTTTACCTAACACACTTTTTGTTTTTTTTAACTCATCATCATTGACATTTTACATTGATTCTCTGGTGTAAAATATTCACAAAATTTTAAAATAAAAATGCCATTAATGGCAGGAATCTTCTCCAGGTGACCTGGTACATGACTGATATCCCAAGTCACAGGAAGTAGAAGCAGGTGTTAAGAAGAGGGACATTTTAGTCATAACAAGTTGAAGCCAACCTGGGGGGATAAGAGGCTTAGTCTCAAAACAAACATAAAAAACAGTTACCTTTATTATGCATCTACTCCAAAAAATATGTTGTGTAAAGAAAACAAAACTAATGAGATTCTACTAAGAATAGGAAAATTCAGTGAGGCTGTATAAGATAGATAACATGTCCATGCAATTCATCATTTTGGGATTCGGAGACTTGTTAGATATCCCATAGCCCTTAAGTTTATTATTTTGTTTTTGATACAAGAAGTGTAATTTTCTTTACTTATCTAATGAATGATTACATTAACAATTATCTTAAAAATTTTTATTAGACATGAACTCATTTCTTGATCAAATTCCTGAGTAAATGAGCTAAGTTTTCATTATGGCTGTGAAATAAATATAATTTATCATAATCTTTGCAAAATTATAAATTCTTGGCCAAGCCCATCTGCCTTGTTAATTTTAAATGATTCTGGGCTCAGGACCTTTAAATTGATTCAGGAAGATTGTTTTTTGAAATTTTGCAATCTTTCCTATAGTGAATAACAACTTTCTTTCCAAAATTTCATATTTTTATTTCTACTTTATTCCATCTCCTAAACAAATCATTAGTCTTTTCATGTTTTCTAGTAAGTATCTTATTGGATCTTTGGAATCTCCTCAGGGTTTTCATAAGTTATAGGGAAAATCAGTGTTCACTTTGGATTTCATTAGTCACTTTAATAAAAACAATTTATAATGGACTCAAAAAGTTCCTGGAAGACAATTTCATTAGATTTTCAAAATTAAACCCCAGCACAAGCTAACAATAAATCTCGAGTGGCTGAGAGGAGGAAAAAACAAAAACAAAAACAAAAACAAAAACAAAAACAAAAACAAACATCTAGTCCAGCTGGGATCGAGGTCAGACATATGACAGACAAACAGCAGTATGCCAGTGTGGAAGGCGTTTGAGAAAGAGAAAGAAATCCCAAAATGTTGCTGAAGCTCAAGGAATTAGAAAAAGAATATTTTAGAAGATAGAAAATAAAGAGAATTTACATTTTTTCTGAATAACTTAGTAATGTGTGGATTATGAAGCTGCCTGGTTTTAGCCTGAAAAGCTTATATGCTCTTTGCTAATTACCACGAGTGAACAATGTTTGTGAAAGAAAAGAACACTTTCTTATTAAATGCCTAATTACTATACCTATCTTTTTACAATGACCTAAGATGAGTTTATGTTCCTGGAAAGGGAGACTGTCTTAAAGCCAAGCAATTGACCGTCTCCAACTGGAATGCCATGTCTCCGCTCAGGCTGGAAATTCTATTCTCTTGGCCATAAGGTAATTTTTCTACTCTGAAAATGAACTATGCCATCTTAGGAATAAGTGTACCTTCTAGCCTTCTGTGAGCATGGTCCAATGGTAATGGGAGAATCATCTAAATTCAAGATTAGCTATGATAGTATATATCTAGTAATTATTCAGTTAATTATCAGCCTATCCAAAAAAGAAATGAGCATTGATAGTCTTTATCATTTCTAAATTGATGTGGCAAAATCTCCCGCTGTTTATGGATTTTGTGAAAATCTAGTATGACACCTCAAAAAGGTCATTGTCATACATGGGATTTAAGCTGTGGTACTGTAATTAACAGTCACCATCTCATTATCATGCTGATTAAAAATGAAGGTTATATGTTTGTGAGCAATTAAGAAACAATTATGGAGATGGCAAAGATGTGAATATAATATGGTCTTAAATCAATTAATAATCTATTACAGCATATTTAAAAAATTTACATATCTTATTTAAATATAACAATCATCATTAGATAGAATTGCCCTAAAATATTAAATACCTTATATAACGAATATGAATACTATTGGTGACCTTGAATGCACAGCTATCCTATTGACTAGGATCACAAAGACTGAATTAAAGGCATAGATTAGTAGTCTGTTTTGATTACTTTTGTGTAGACAAATAGTGACTTGTTAGAACCTATAACATGAGTATACACAAACAATAACTAGTTGTTGGTTTGTTTTTTTTTTTTTTTTTCAGAATTTTGAGATGTAGATGGTGAGGTTGATGAGCTATTCTGTTTTGGATAGTATTAAAATATAAACATAAGTAATTAAATATTCTAAATTCTGAATATATTGTAATTCTCAGGTATGATAGATGACATAGACAAAATTATTTTCACGAGGTCACCAATAGTGAGTGTGATAGGATTTGTTAGTAAGTCAGAGAGATTAGGGACCCCACAACAAGGAGCAGAATGAAGGTTAGTGGGTGGAAAAAAACTAAGAGGCCATGTCAGGATAATAAAATCATAAGTTATACTAACTAACTGGATATTCAGTGAAAATAAACCAGGCTGTTAAGACTTCACATGGAGGACAAAAGTAGACAAATAAACTGAGCAGATACTGAAAGGTATTAAATGCCAGTGATGGAGATGCTAGTGGTGTGGTGTTTTAGTTAAAGTGATGTAGTGGACTTGCTATTGGGGTTTATAATGATGTACACAGTTGAGCCTAGGAGACTATTCAATAGCCTGACTAACCTGCCATTGGCACAAACATCTAAAGTGTATTTGCTGCTAATGTTACTTGAAAGAAGTGACGGCTGATGTCCCTTTTTCTGACAGCACCCCTCAAGGGTAGCAAAACTTAGTGTCTACTTGCCTAAAATGTTAATTTGCAAGGATTATCTGGCCTTTGGTGTTGAAGTTCCCCAGTTTTATACTCAAGTGGTCAAGCCTTGAGAAGTAAGCATATTGTGATCATCCTGTATCTGCTTCTCTCTTGGTAAGAGAGCCAAGTTGCTTATCAGTTATTACAACAGCTGTCCCCTTAGATTCGTGTGTATAAGCTGAAGTATCCAAAGAAGCTAGATATGTAGAAAGAGACAAGAGGGACATAGCTGTCACAAGGGGCTCTGGAGGGGTATAGTAGGAGCTGAGCTCTATGAAACAAGTAATAAGAAATTTGAGTGAATTTAACAGGGGAAGATGAAAGAAAGGAAGACAACATGAAGGGTGTTTCAAACAGCCAGAACTCAACATTCAACATTCTTTTTTATAAGCTTACATATATACTAGTTTATTAGCTTACATATATATTTACATGATTACATATGATATATTATATATAACACACTAATGTGCCTATTTAATGCACTTATAACATATCTACAATATAAAGTTATATAAACTGTAAAGCAATAGTTGCTCAGTGTTAGATGCTTGTTGCTCTCTCAAAAGGCACACAGACCCAGTATGGTGGGACTTGCCAGTAATTACAGTAATTGGAAGCTTTGGATTTTGAGTTTGCATTGAATCTGGGTTAGCTGGTGAGAACCTATCCCAAGTTTATCCCTACAGTAGCCAATTTTTACCCAAGTGTCTCTCATGCAACTCCACACTGGGCACAGTATTTCCCCTACCCCCCAGTCAGGGCAATGAATGCATGTAGGCTGTTCTATGCACTTGCTCTATGTTCTGTAACAAACCATTTAGCCCTGAGCCATCAGTGTCACTCACTGCTTTCTATTAGGTAGTTATTTATGGCACTGAGGCAAGCCAGCTGACTTTCAGGCTCAGTTATGCCCTTTGTGTGTGTGTGTGTGTGTGTGTGTGTGCTTTGATACCCTGCAAGAGTTTGAGGCTTCTCCTGTCAATTCTTCTAATTTTTCCCAATGTAAAAATGCATCCTCCCATCCTTTTCTCCAACTTTTCATCCTTCCCTCCCTCCATTACTTGATATTCCTTCCTTCCTTTATGCTTCACTTACCATATTTTAAATTGGATTGTCATATTATTTCATAATAAACTATGGTTATTTTGATTCTGATTTATTCTGTTAAAATATTAAGTTTACAAAAATATTTATAGCAAGGTGCTGGGGAGATGACTCACTGTATAAAGTTGTTGCTGTGCAAGCAAGGCAGTAAGAGTTCAGCTCCCTCTGAAAAGCCAGGTCTGGCTGCACAAACCTATGCACCTAGAATTGGGAAATGTTAATGAAGAAAGGAGAATCTGCACCAAACTAATAAATTTGTTTTAATAAATCAGTTAAAACTACATCTCCCAATTTCAGGGGTAGACCTCAATTCAAAGGAAGGTAAAAAGCAAGAGAAAATGAGCCTCGAAATTGACTTCAAGATACAGCGTTCATGTATGCCTACACATGATAGCATACACAGGTCTACATCTAAACATACACACAGTCACACACATTGACAAGCAATACTGTTAAAATTGATTTTAAACCTCAGTGTTTTAATGTCAGAGGATTCACATGGCCTGCAAAGTAAATGATAGAGTGAGATGTGAGCACATGTTTTAGCTGTTAACTAATCTGTGATTAATTTTTATCTTCAATTTAAAGGTTTTGGTTTAAAATGTGAAGGACTATATATGTTTTAGTAAGTAGCTAATAGATGTCAGGCACCATGTTGTATAGCACATCATGAAGAATCACCTAGTACTCTACATAGATCCTATGATGTTCATGATGTTTTAAAGTAAATTAAAAATAGTTTTGTAAATTCCAAGCTCTTTAAATATGAATATTAATTTTATGCTCTGCTACTAATTGAAACTAATTGGCATTATCTAACCAGATAGGTGTACTAAAGTGCTGGAAATATACTCATTAACCATACCAACCTAAGAGCTCTTGTTCTTCTCAGCAAATGAAAGAATATATTTGTAAGGTACATGGAAAAAAAATAACAGTAATTCCTAGAGGGTTAAAGGACAGAATGTTATATGACTATGTAATGAGAGTATCAAAGTGCTTGTGATTTTTGTATAGTAAACGATTTTGTGAAAAAATTTTTATTGTTGAAATTGTAATTATATAATTTCTTTCTTCTCTTTTCCTCTAACATATCCAAGAACCCTCTCTGCTTACTCTCAAACACATGGCCTCTTTTCCGTTAATTGTTAAATATATGATTATATATTCTGAAGTATATTAAGCACAACCTCTTCAATATGTGTATGATTCAAAGAAGGCTGGTCACTTGGTATTGGAAAAGCAATCCCCATGCTTTTCCCTGGGAAATACCATTTCTCTGACCTTCTATATGCTTTAGTTCCATGTTGTTCTTTGTCTATTGCTAAGGTTTTGTGAGGTGTCTGTTGGTGGTGTGATTGCTCAAGTCTTGTTTAGTACCCCCAGAGCTCATGTCTCTAGCTGCATCTATAGAACAAGATGGACTAGTTGGCCATCATTGGGAAGAGAGGTGCCTTGGTCATGCAGACTTTATATGCCCCAGTACAGGGGAACGCCAGGGCCAAGATGTAGGAGTGGGTGGGTAGGGGAGCAGGGCGGGGGATGGGGGAGGGTATAGGGGACTTTTGGGATAACATCTGAAATGTAAATGAAGGAAATATCTTATAAAAATGGGAAAAATGTAAAAAAAATAAATAACAAAACTGATTCTATGTTTTACTTTTTATTTTTATTTCCTTTTGTAGTATCTAAGATGGGTTACTGTGACACTATTGTCATGAAACTATTATATGAGCATCTCCCCTGATTTTTGATATCTTGTCAGCAAATATGCTAAGTAATTCATTGCCATATGTCTTTTCAAGAATGTTCATGTAACAACCAAACTTGGATGACAGAGACACTATATCGCCACTCTACACCTCCCTGACAGGAAAAAGTCAGGTTTGCAAACAGTTTTAAATGATACTATTACTTGCATGTACATAATCACTTATGTACTTGTGAAGGGCAGCAAAAATATTTCAAAATATTCAAAAATATTTTACTTTAAAGCTTATTTTTTAGCTGGTAATACTTTTTAAATAATGTTTCAAATACTGTCTTTTTTCTATTTTTCTTTTTTCTTTCATATAAGTTACTTTCTGATTGCTTTTATATGTTAAACTTATAATAAAAATATTCATCCTCATATTATGAAGATTTCTCCAGGTGATTTCTTTAGTAAAGCTATAAGAGCATACCAACATATGCTGCATTTTTGTATATAGCATTTTGTTCAATGCTGTATCACTTTAATTCTGAAAGTAAGTAACACTTTTAGGAAAATAGAAGGAATGTTCTTTCTTCCTTATGCAAATGATAGAGATTTAAAATTTGTAAACCTACATTTCTTCTTCCTATAACAGAGCATACTATGCAGAAAGATGTCAGTTAATTTCTTACTAGTAAAACTCATTGTGAATGGAGTCATAACCACTGTATAAATTGAAACTCTGGGATACTAATATTTTAGTGAATAGGAAAGCATATTATATTAACATAGAAATTATTTACCATCTGGAAGGCATATTGATTTGAAATTAGGTAAAATTAACTGGACCACCCACATCTTCCAGGGACTAAACCACTAATCAAAGAGTGTACATGGAGGTGGCCAGTACTCCAGATACATATGTAGCAGAGGATGGCCTTATCTGACATCAGTGAGAGGGGAGGGAGTCTTGATGCCATTGCATAGGGGCATGCTAGAGGGCTGGGGCTGGAGTGGATGAATGGGTGGCATAGAGGCAAAGAAGAGGGGGATGGAGAGGGCATGGGGGGGGTTGTGGAGTGGTAATCTAGAAGGGGAATATCATTTGAAATGTAGATGAATAAAATTATTAATAAAAAATAGAATATATATATATATATATATATATATATATATATATATATGAATTATTACATTACCTCTAGACAAATCAGTATTATCTGTCAAAATGGCAGCGGTGGTACACGCCTTTATTCCCAGTACTTAGGAGGCAGAGGCAGGAGGATTTCTGAGTAGGGGGCCAACCTGGTCTACCGAGTGAGTTCAAGGACAGCCAGGGCTACACAGAGAAACCCTGTCTTGAAAAGAGAGATCAAGAGGTACACAGGTCATGAAGATTTTTAAACGTTGTAGGTGGCTCTTCTTTGTGTGTGCTTGTTTCTCAATAGAAAAAGAGGGTCTCATGATGTAGCTCAGGCTGAACTTAAACTTAAAATCTTCGGCGTCCTTAGTGCTTCACTCATTTGTATACACTGCCATTTCTGGCTCGTAACATGACCATTTGAGAACATCCTTGTTTACAGTAGTTAAATGAGATGATTATTAGTGGCCGTCGAGTAAACTTAAGTGCTCCATCTTTTATTTGACTCCTACCTTAAATATTGCTTAATTGAGTATACTTTTAGCTATTGTACAGTATAAAGCATCTTATTATATTTATATGCATTTCGTTTTATAATGAGTATATTAGTAGAAATTTCTAGTCATTTTGGTTAAATATAATGGATCTGAAAGTTTTGAATTCACTTCAATTTAAAAGCTACAATGTTTCAAAATAAATTAAAATGACTTGTATCCACAGATCTAGTGATAATGAGAAATTGATCCTTGTTTTATTTATTGCTTATTAAAGTCTCATGGATTCCTTCTATGTTGATTATACAAATAAAAATCAGAATTGAATATTAGGATAGTAAATGAAACAGGTGTTAACATTTCTAAAGTGAGCACAAATGTCACAAAATTTCTGTGTTTAGAGGGGTTTTCGTGGGAGTTTTACATGCCTGGAAAAAAAAAAAAACTCTAGTAAACAAAGCTGTGAAATAATAGAGCATTGGGTTCATAATGAAGCTGGAGTAAATAAAGAATGAAGATAAACAAGAGAAATTGCTGTTAACATTATAAATTATAGGTTATTGGATTTTGATTACAGCCGTCTTTAATAATGCTCAGTAAATGCCAATAAGGTCTTAAAAACCAATCAAGTGTGCTGGTGTGGTTGACATAGTCTTATAGTTCACTTGCCTTTTGTTTCATAGATTAAGCTCAGTGGAATTATTAAGTCATGGAAATTAGTCCTCCAACAAAATAGTTTCCATCCAGTAGAATTATACTATAGAATCCAAAATATATTGATAGTATGGAGGGAAGACAGACTTCTGCTGTTCTTTGGGAGCTTAGATTCCCAGAGACTTCCGGCAGTAGAAGAACTTCTACATCAAACTCACATCGTTTTGTCTCTGACCTCTCCTTAGGGACTTTGACTCTGCCACGTGATGCCAAGAATCAGCTCTTCTCCATGATGCCTTCAATGTTGGGATTCCACTTAAGCCAAGGCTGCACCTCTCTCAATGCTTCTTTTCTGTCTTTTAGGAGCACTCTAGCACTGCCCAATTTGGTCAGGTCTCAGGTCTCCAAGAAGCTTGATGCTTTCCAACCCAGTACTGTGTGGATGACTCTTAAGCACATCCAACTTTGACTTCTAGGTTGAGATTCAGCTTTGGCCCTTTTATTGGCTAGGTTTGTGTCAACTTGTCACAGCTGGAGTTATCATAGAGAAAGGAGATTCAGTTGGGGAAATGCCTCCATGAGATCTAGCTGTAAGGCATTTTCTCAATTACGGATAAAGGATCATCAGTAATGATCATCAATTACTGGGTGGGATCATCTCTGGGCTGGCAGTCTTGGGTTCTATAAGAGAGCAGGCTGAGCAAGCCAGAGGAAGCAAGCCAGTAAGGAACATCTCTCTATGGCCTCTGCATCAGCTCCTGCTTCCTGACCTGCTTGAGTTCCAGTCCTGACTTCCTTGGTGATGAACAGCAGTATGGAAGTGTAAGCCAAATAAACCCTTTCCTCCACAACTTGCTTCTTGGTCATGATGTTTGTGCAGGAATAGAAACCCTGACTAAGACAGTCCTCTCTTGCCCACAGCTTCAGATGACCCTGAAAAAATACTTCTCCAAAGAATATTTTGACACAGTGGCTCTAGTCTCTTGTTATTCACAGCTGTGGGTTCAATTTAAGTTCAATGGTTGTAATGGCATCCATTATGCCATTATTACATTACATTTATTTTCTTCTTTAACTTTTGAGATTATAATATAAATACATAATTTCCCTGTTCTTTCCTTCCTCTAAACATTTCTATATACCCTTCTTTGCTGTCTTTCATTTCATATTCATGTATTCATTCTTCATTGTTTTACATGTTTATGTATATATTATATATATATATATATATATATATATATATATATATATATATATATATATTGCATGTATAAACCATGCTATAGATGTATATATCTACATAATTATAATATGTATAAAACAATTATGTATATACATTATTGTTGGGGTCCACTGCCCGCAGTGGACTGGGTTCCTGGAGGATTGCCCCGAAGCTGAAATGAAACTAAGGGAGTGGGGGAGAGAAAGAAGGTCTCCGAGGCTACATGGTTGCTTCTGCTTAGAACGACTCTTTAATGGTGGACAAGCATTTGGGGATAAAGGAAGGGGAGCCCGCCCCCAGTCTTCTGCGCAGGCGTTCTGGAGTTTGGCGGGAACCCTGAAGTCTCGTGACATCTCTCAGGTTGCGCAGGTGGGCTGGTCGTAGGTGGGCCTCTGGTAAGCTGGGCGGAGCCGGGTGACCTAGGAGACCTGCAGAACCTGCTGCAAGGGTACCGGGCTCTCTTAGCCTAGTTAACAACACAATGGATGCCATTGGGTGCGGCAGGGCTCTGGTCAATTGCACCAACTGTGTTGGTGGGGAAGGACACCACACATTATCTAAAATATCAATTGTTCCAATATTAGTCTTACACATGTTTTCAAAGCTGACCAATTGATTTTGAATCTACAGATGCTTATTAAAGACTATCACAAATGAGGCATGATAAAATTATTGGATACGTTCTCTATCATTTTTCTGGAACTTCAGAATGCTGGACTCTATCACCTGCAACACTCTTGTGCTCTGTCTTAGTCAGGGTTTCTATTCCTGCACAAACATCATGACCAAGAAGCAAGTTGGTGAGGAAAGGGTTTATTCGGCTTATACTTCCATACAGCTGTTCACCACCAAGGAAGTCAGGACTGTAACTCAAGCAGGTCAGGAAGCAGGAGCTGATGCAGAGGCCATGGAGGGATGTTCTTTACTGGCTTGCTTCCCCTGGCTTGCTCAACCTGCTCTCTTATAGAACCAAGACTACCAGCCCAGAGATTGTCCCACCGACAAGGGGCCTTTCCCCCTTGATCACTAATTGGGAAAATGCCTTACTCATGGAGTAAGGATCTCATGGAGGCATTTCCTCAACTGCAGCTCCTTTCTCTGTGATAACTCCAGCTGTGTCAAGTTGATACAAAACTAGCCAGTACATGCTCGGAGCTACCATGCCAACACTTCAATAAGACCAGAACACTCATATGCCAAAGCTCCAACGTGTTTCCACAATCTTCTCTGGCTGAAAAATCCTAAAAACATTGTTGCTCCACAAATGGGGCTGAAAACCCCCTCAGCTCCTTCAGTCCCTTCTCCAACCCCTCTGTTGGGGACCCCACAATCAAGCCAATCCTTGGCTGTGAGAATTCTCCTCTGTATTTGTCAGGCTTTGGCAAATCCTCTCAGGAGACAGCCATATCAGGCTCCTGTCAGCAAGCACTTCCCAGCATCCACAATAGGATCTGAGTTTGGTGACTATATATGGGATGGATCACCAGGCGGGGCAGTCTCTGGATGACCTTTCTTCAGTCTCTGCTCCACACTTTGTCTCCATATTTCCTCCTGCAAGTATTTTGTTCCCCCTTCTAAGAAGTACTGAAGCATCCACACTTTGGTTTTCCTTACCCTTGGCATTCATATTATCTGTGAATTTTATCTTGGGTGTATCTAGCTTTGGGTCAAATATGCACTTATCATTGGGTGCATATCAAGTGTGTTCTTTTGTGACTGAGTTAACTCACTCAGCATGATATTTTCAAGTTCCATCCTTTTGCCTGAAATTTTCATGAAGTCATTGTTTTTTAATAGCTGAGTAATATTTCATTGTTTAAATGTATCACATTTTCTGTATCTATTCCTCTATTGAGGAACATCTGGGTTGTTTCCAGCTTATGGCTATTATAAATTTGACTTCTATGAACTTAGTGGAACATGTGTCCTTATTCCATGTTGGAACATCTTCTGAGTATATGTCCAGGAGTGGTATAGCTGGGTGCTCAGGCAGTACTATGTCTAATTTTCTGATAATCTGCCCAACTGATTTCCAGAGTGTTTATTCCAGCTTGCAATCTCACAAGAAATGGAGGAATGTTCCTCTTTCTCTACATCCTTGCTAGCATGTGCTGCCACCTGAGTTTTTGATCTTAGCCATTTTTAATGGTATGAGGTGGAATCTTAGGGTTGTTTTGATTTGCATTTCCCTGATGACTAAGGATGTTGAACATTTCTTTAATGTGCTTCTCTACCATTCTATATTCCTCATTGAGAATACTCTGTTTAACTCTGCTCCCCATTTTTAATTGGGTTATTTGGTTCTTTGCAGTCTAACTTCTTGAGTTCTTTGCATATATTGATATTAGGCCTCTATTGGATGTAGGATCTGTAAATAACTTTTCCGAATATGTTGGTTGCAGTTTTGTCTTATTCACAGTGTCCTTTGCCTTACAGAAGCTTTGCAATTTTATGAGGTCCCATTTGTTGATTCTTTGTCTTAGAGCATAAGCCATTGATGTTCTGTTCAGCAACTTTCCCCCTATGCCCATGTGTTTGAGGCTTTTCTCCATTAATTTCAGTGTATCTGATTTTATGTGGAGGTCCTTGATCCACTTGGACTTGAGCTTTGTGTAGTGAGATTAGAATGGACCATTTTGCATTCTTCTATATGTTGACACGGGGCTACACCAAGCAAAGAGTACACATGGAGGGACCCATGGATCCAATTGACTATGTGGCAAAGGATGCCTTTGTTGGACATCAGTGGAAAGAATGGCCCTTGGGCCTGAGGGTGTTAGATGCCCCAGTAGGGTAATGCCAGGGTGGTAAGGCAGAAATAGGTGGGTGTGTCTGGGAGCAACCTCATAGAGGCAGGGGAGAGGGGATGGATGGCATACCTAGAAAAGGGTTAACATTTGGAATGTAAATAAAGAAAATATATAATAAAAGGGAAAAAAGTAAAAGAAAAAAACCCTAAAAACAAAACAAACGAACACCCCTTCCTCAAGAAAAACAAACAAACAAGCACAGAAAAGTAATAAGAAAACATTTTCAGGTCTATCAATCTTCACACTATGAAAGGACAAATATAAATACTAATCTAGGTAAAAACCCTTGATCTAGAATGTTATCTGGTGAGTTAGTGACATGAAGCTTGTAAAACTTACTCATTGGGAAGAGAGGTCGCTTGGTATTGAAAACTTTATATGTTCCAGTACAGGGGAATTCCAGGGCTAAGAAGTGGGAATGGATGGGTAGGGGAGCAGGATGGGTGGAGGGTATAGGGAACTTTCGGGGATAGCATTTGAAATGTAAATTAAGAAAATAGCTAATAAAAAATAAGTGAACAAAAAAACTTACTAACCAAGATATGATCTGAGTTAAGGTCTGTTCTGTGAGATGGGTGGCAAAAATCTGAGAATAGAAAGAACAGAGCTGACACTTTTTTCTTTTTTTTTTTTTTTGTAATATTATAATGTGTGCTGTCTTCCATATCATGTGAAACAGTTTCTGGTACTGATGATTCTTCACAGGTCCAAACCATCTGTTCAGTGAGATAAAGTAAAACTTAGCATTGCTGTATCTTGGTAGTGATGATAGTGGTATAGTTGTTTGGGATGGTACTATAAATGAAATAGTTTTCCTTTTTCTGGATAAATTAGATTCAGAGTCTGTCCTAACTCAATCGTCAACACGGAATAACCTACTGCTATTTGGCAGAAAAGTCTCTACTGAGAAATTGCTTAGATCAAAATGACTTTCAGGCATGTCTGGAAGACTGTCTTGAGTATTAATGGATAGAAGAGGGCTCAGCTCACACTGCGAACAATACCACCCCTGGGCATGTGATCAAGGATCATGTAATGAAGCTAAATGTGAGGCAGAGGTCAAGCCAAATAGTGAGTCAGAAAGAAGTCCCCTCGTCTTTTCTGCCTTTAGGTTCCTTCCTTGAGATCCTGTGCTGACTTTCCTCAATGCGGATTGTAATCTAAAGTGCAAGCCAAATAATTACCTTTATTTCCAGGTTGTTTTTGTTTGGGGGTCTGTTTTATCACAGCAGTAAAATAAAAAAAAAAAAGAAAAAAAGAAAAAAAAAAAAAGATTTCACCTATGAATTCAGAAGTGAGGAGAAGATTTCTGACTAACTTTGCCTAACTTTGCAGATTTACCCTATAAATGGTTTGAGGCCAACATCCCCTTTCCAGCTGACATTTTAAAGCCTATACTTAGAAAAGCATTGCAATTGCCTTTTGGGTTATTAAGAATTCATGCCAATTGAAATCTCCCATAATGAGTAGTGTTTTTTAAAAGTCTGGATATTTTCCCTTTTCAAACGAGTTTACCTTGTACATGATCACAAATCCCCTTGAAAACAATCTGAAAAAAAAAAAAAGAAAGAATATTTCTATTATGTAACTACCATAATTTTTATTGCATATTTCTGTATTGAATGCACTGTGTTTTGATTATGTCAAGAGTCTACTTTTCATGTTACACAAACTCTCCTTCATCCCTGTTGCATAACTTGGAATCACTTTAGAAGCTCTTCATTGTTCATTTCAGAGTTTTTTTTTTTTTTTCCCAGTATGTGTATCCTGCCTGGGTGTATTTTATTTTCCAACTTCAATGTACATTGCAGACTTATTGCTTGATTTATTTTATTTTCCTCAAGGTTATATCAGAGGTGGGTGTGACCTCAGGGCATTTATTGTAAGGTCCTGCTTATTGAGTTGGGGGAAGACAAGTTAGTCTTTTAAGGAGTGTTTTACTGTATAATGTCATGTCAAACTCCACAGGCAAACAAGCAAAAAGAATAGATAACAAGAATGGTGAAATCACGGGAGGATAGACTGACTCTTAGGTCCTCTGTCATCTCTAACAGTAATGGACAGAGCATCCTATAGAGTTATGGAGCTTAGCATTCTTTTCCTTTGTACCAATAGCTAAATATTTGGGGAAATTAAATGAAGTTCAAAAGCAAACAAAGACTTGTCTTTATTTTGACAATGTCAACTAATTATCTTTCAAAATATTTATTTCTTCATTCTATTTACCCTAAGTAGAAAACCATAATAATAATGATAATAAAGAATTCTGGCCTGATATAAGGATGTTGACCCTTGCTGCAGTAGAATCAGAGATAGGAGAATCATAGGGTTATGACTGCTCAGGGCTACAGGGTAAGTTCCAAGCCAGCATAGACAGCTCATGGAGATTCTAACATAAAGATTTTATAGAGCAAAATTATAAAAGAATAAAGTTCTGAGGATGTAGTCTATAGGAAAAGAGGTTGTGTAGAATGATGAAGGCCCATGGTTTATTCCAAGTAATAGGACTTGTAAAAAATGCTGTTAAACTTACCCAGTTGGCACAAAACAAACATATTAGTATATTCTCATTACTGAAATCACCTCAAACTATGTAAGACTTTGTGGGCCAAAGTTCAGAAAATACTGCTGCAGAATTGCTCTGGATGTTGAAGACCATAATCATTTCACTTCCAAGTTCAGTGTTGCTAGTTCACCTATACACATATTCAACAGTAAATCATGGAAATAATGGATGCCAAATGAACAGTGACTATATTACCAGTGTGTGACTTCCAGATATTCCACCCTAAGAATATCAGTGCTGGTTTTACCTTTTTGTTTCATAGCTAGTCATATTAGAATAAACTTCTCCCAACATCAATACTTGTCATGAGGAGAATATTGTCCAATCTCTTAAAAGTATAAAAAATATAATTTGCTTGAACCAACAAATAATGTATTGTAGAACCACTGTAGGTAGAATATCTAAACACTTATGGTTTTTGTTGTTGTTGTTTTGTTTTGTTTTTAACCTCCTGTAGAAACTAGAATTAAGTTCCTATCTCAACTTCTTTGAATTAGGTTCACATAGAAGCTGCATAGCACTCACTGGAGCTGTGCATCCTGGTCAAGCTATTACCTACATTAGTAACTTAACATCATATCATGCTACGATTCTTTTCTTTTTCTTACAATAATGCTTTTGTAATTCTTTCCCCATATCTGTGAGGGTTTCTCTTTGATCATCTTTTGTACAAGAGCTCATGCAGTGAAAGTAACTAGAGGCAGGCACTGAGGCAGAGACTATTTATTGACTTTCTCCCTGCCTGGGGTGGCACAGTGTACTGGGTCGTACTACATCAAACATTAATCAAGAAAATGTCCTACAGACTTACTTATAGGCCAATATGATGGAGACACTTGCTTAATTGAAGTTCCCTATTCCTGGTTGATGAAATCTTGTGCAACATGACCATAAATAAATAAATAAATAAATAAATAAATAAATAAATAAATAGATAGATAGATAAATAAATAAATAAATAGATAAATAGATAAATAAATAAATAAATATGTATGTATGTAAAAAAATATACAAAATTGAGATTAACTGCAAATTGCTCTATTCATTTTAAGACGTAGAGTCATTACGTGCCTCTAAAATCGTGTCAACTGTTGAATTGATTAAATATTAGAAATTTGTTGGCAATGTTCTGTTATGCTTAATATTATCAGTATAATATTTAAAGCAGCGACCTCTTAGATTTAATAAGTGACAGCTGTTAATCCGCCAAGGTTGTGAAGACCTCTGCACTGTTAACCTATTGAATTGTTTGTCCTTTATTCTACTAATTCCATGTCATTCAGAAATTCTGAGAAAATGAAAGTGTTAATAACAATGATTCCATGATCGTAAACAGGAAACGTCTCCGTCCTAATTCACCTAGAACTCACTTTCTGAAAACACTGAACCAGAATAATTCCATGTTGATGGCAGGGAGATTCCCATCACTCGCATTGTCTTAGCCTGTACATGTATGCAAATATCAATAGCTCATCCAAGAAATCTAAAGACATACACTTCATCAAAAGGCTCACAGAAATCTCTGCACAACTTTTATGTGATAAAGCTATTGATAACATATCCATTCTAATTCTGCATGCCTAGAGAAATATGAAAAAGACTCATAACATATTTCTTTTATTTTTCTTTTGTTGGATATATTCTTTATTTGTATTTCAAATGTTATCCCCTTTCCAGGTCTCCCCTCCAGAATGTGGTACACTTACACAATGGAATACTTCTCAGCTATTAAAAACAATGACTTCATAAAATATTTCTTAAAGGATGTAAATACTCTAATAAACTTGTACAAATAAATTACTGATAAGAAAGTTACCTTGTATTTAATCAAGCATTCATTTATTTGTTCATTAAAATATGCATAAATGCACAAATCCAAGGGTTTTCTCACAGACTAGAAAGTATTTCAGCATATGGAAACAGTCTCTACATGTTTCTATGACTTTGGCTTCAGAGCAGAGGGATCACAGGTTTACTTGAATCACCCAATGAAGGCATTACAATCAAAGTGAGAAGTTCAGAAAGCTAATTGTCCAGAGCACTAATGAACTCATGAGGGTTTATTGCTTTATAAATGTAATAATGTAGTATAGAAATATTTAATCTCTTACCAAAGTCTGTCAAAGAGTAACATTTAGTAGCTCTAACAGGAATGCTGAAATCTGTGTTAAAATAATCAAGATATTCTTACAAATGAGATTTCTATATAAATACTACCATTGAAAAAAAACTGAGATTGAATTAGTTTTTTTTTTAAGTGTTATATGATTTTTGTTTCATGAGTGTGAGTTTTTTGACTGCATGCATGTATGCATAAAGCATGTGTGTCGGGTGCTTGAGGATGCCAGAAGAAAGCATTAGCTCTCCTGCAATTATTGTCACAGATGGCTTTGATCCTTGACTTTGAGGTTGGAATGTACACCCAGGTCCTCTTCAAGATCAGAAAGTCACATTAACCACAAATTCTTTTTGCCAGCTTCTTTATTTACTATTTTGTAACTAAAATTAATTTCTCAGTTTTAGACCCTGGGAATCAAAAAAGACAGCATATTTCTTTCATTTCTAGTGTCTCTGATGTCTTGAGGCTATGTCTTACATACACAAGGAATGCTATGTGAACACATAGAGGAAAGTCAGAAGACAATAAAACCATACATTTTCTACTCACAGTGGACACATAATCTAAAAAAATCCCACCTCACTTAACTGCAGACCTATGGGTAAAATTCTCAACACACAAATATTATGTGCACATTCATAAATCACAGGAAAGGCATGAAGGTCACATGCCATGTTTCAATTGTCAATTAATAATACATTGTTCAAGAGAAGGACTAAACATTCATAGCAACAAAGGTCTTAGTAAAGAAAAAAAATCAATGGCAAAAATAAAACCAATAGCTTTCTTTGAAATATTTATATAGCAAAGGAGATATCTGAGCTTGGAAAATGTCACTGAAGTTATAAACAATAAATGAGAATTTATTTTACTTGTTCCTATATCCCATGGGGCATCCTTTATACAAGAGGACTTAATCTACAAAATTTTGTTTATATTTCAGTATTTAGATAATTTAAATTTCAACTGGAAGAGATTTAGATGGTTGGTTCAGTTGAAGACAATAGTATGATATAAATATAAGAGAACAAAGAATAAAAATATTACCAGCATTAGGAAACACTCAGTTCTGATTATATCATTGGTTTCCAGTTTCCCATGTATTTTCTAGCTTCTAACACAAACTCAAAATATTATGAAGAATGTCACTAAGACTAACTACAATTTAAAAGCAAATAAGGTATAATTAAGCAAAGTTTTCATTTCTAAAACTAAAATGAAAAGTTTGTCTCTAACTGGATAATTCTTATATGTATATATAGAGAGAATGGGCATTGTTTTTAAAATACTGGATAAATTCTGCTCAGATCTCATACCTGCAATTTCTTTAAGAATACTCAGTATTCTGTTTCTTTCATCTAGCAGACTTCCCTTCCTTTGTCTGAACAATTCCAGAATAATAGTAAATACATTGAATTGTTATTAATGGAATAAAGAAGTCCTGTTTGTGTAATACTCTGCATTGAATCTAGTCAATATTTAATGCTTGATATTAGATATTATTTTACCAGAGAATGTAAAATGCTGAAAATAAGGTTATGTTTTATCTATAATTTTGGTATTATTTTTAGAGTTAAAATTTTCTTTTTCGCATGATATGTCTGTGACCTTTGTTCTTTATATTTAACTTTTAGTCACATTAGGAATCAAATGTATGATTTTTAAACAGTATATATTATGTTCCCATTATATGTATGTACAAGAGACAATAGTTTATAGCATTTGACAAAAAGATGAAAAATGTTCTTTTCATTGATAAATGAGGACTATTTTCAATGCATTAAAATGCTTAGAATTTAATACAATTGGAGAAAAGTGGGATACTTTTAATTTCATGTACAGCTGACAAAATCTATAATCGTTTATGGAACACCAAAACACAATGCACATAAGTACAATATGATGTGATATTTCTGTTTCTGCCATTGAAAAAGGAAAACAAATAAATTTATTGCTGTTTGATAAAGAAAAATCACTGTCATAGGATGGTAAAGTGGAAAACAGAATGTACTACTATTAGAACATCTTTTTAGATTGTTTAGTAAGCTTCAAAAAGATGACATAATATTTTTTTAAAAATCTATTGAAATGGTAATTGGAAACTTCATTTCTTTTGAAAAATAAGAGAAATATGTTTGAATTCTATTTACTCCATCAATATATATTTAATGTCTTTTCTCATTAATGGACACACTATTAAATAGCCTGGAATCAAACTTAAAGTAGTATTTTACTTTAAGAAATATAGATGATTACTGTGAAACAAGAGAGATAGAAGAACAGGGGTGTGGCTTTGTCTTAGTAGCAGTACATGTTCCTATCTTAAAACACTGAAGAAGAGTTAATTATATAAAGCTCAAGAGACTTCAGAAGAGAAGGTCATACAGTAAATGATTATGCAAGAAATGGCATGATATTGCTGGAGAAGAAGTAAGAAAACTTCCCTGTACAAAATTTTAAAGTGTAAAGTAGGGTTTGAAAAGAGAGTGTGGATGGGTAGATATATTCAAAAATACTAAATTAAGTGTATAAAGGCTTGAAAATTCTAAATATTGGCCAGAAACATAAAACATGCTTATATTTTACTGTTATCGGTGGTGATAATAATATGGTTAGATTTTTCTTTAATCAATTATTCAGTTATGATTTAAGTAGGTTCTGGGAATAGAAATGTGGATATGATTACAATTATTTGAGAAAGATATCATGATATTTGAATTCTATAACTTGAATAGAATTTGTTAAATGATTTAGAGTTAACATATTTTTAAAATACTTGAGCCTGCCCTAAAAGAATTATATTTCAAAGACACCAATTAATAAATATAAATGGTCTCTCTCCACAGCTGAAATTGGACAGTTTAATATAAAAATTAGTCAATCCTTTTCCCTATTTAAAAATAATCCATAGGTTTTGAACCATCACATGAATTGTTTGTTTTTTAACTTAGAGTCTCTACCACTGACTTACCAAATATAAAGTTAGCAATGAGTTTTATAAGCCTTGTTTGTCCCTGACTTTCAGAGTCCTTTCTTCTAAATGTAACATTTCATTCTGTCTGCCTTGTACAAGTCATGGGTCAAATGATTGTTCTTTGGTGCTCTAAGTGCAGTCAAATGGCCTTACAAGTAAACATCTTTTACAAGTCACGCCGCTGGGTAGTCCATAACTCTTCTACCTTGTTGAACTTATGTGACAGTGTGAGAAATACTGCTTTGAAGAACTGTAGCCAACAGCACTTTACATTCACGGGCTGACTTCCACTTCGCTCCCCAGAACTCACACTCTTTCAAGAGAAAGGTCTCTAAGAGCTTTAGTTTCTCTGTTTCAGAAGATGGGATTTGAGATTTTTTTTTTTTCTGTGTAATAATCAGAGATAGAGGAGTAAGAACTAAATTGTAAATAACCATGATCCAAAAGAGACATCTAACTTATCAATATAAGCTTCTAACAAATCAATGTAAGCTTAAATAAAGTCAAGTAAGAACAGACTGTTTTGTTTTGTTTTGTTTTGTATTTTCCCCTTAAAGCAAGTGTTTAAATTATAAAAGCTAAATGTAGTATTTCTCCTTTTAATTTGGTCATTGCAATAATTACTTTATTTCATTTTTATGCCAAAACGTCTGAGAAGAGAGGCTTCTGAAGAGGGGAGGATTATGTTACCTCACTGAGAGCGTGTGGTACATCACAACGTGAATTCACACAAGTTTGGAACAAGACTCAGCTCAAAACTCAGGGATGCAAGAAGCAGCAAACGAGGACTACTCCTCAGCCATATTCATCCCATGTGTGTGTGTGTGTGTGTGTGTGTGTGTGTGTGTGTGTGTGTGTGTTCGCACGCACGCACACACGTGTGTACATGAGTTCACATATGTGTGGGTACTGGTGGACTCATCTATGAGTATATGTACGAAGGATGCCCTTTGCCTTAATTTTGAGATCATGTCTCTAACTTCACCTGAAACTCACCATTTCAAGTAGACTGACTGGTCATTTAGCTCCAGAGATCCATCTGCCTACTTTCACAGACCTGGGCTTCCTAATGCATGATACCATGTCATATTTTTTAATAGATCATAAACATGTCCTCATTATTTTTTCTATTTTACAACAAGCCCTTTGAGGCTTCTCTCTAACCATTTGTTTTTACTCCCTCCTTTCTTTATAGTAAAGAGAGTTTTAATTGTGTCACAGTCCGAAAGGCTTTAGCCTGTCACAGCATTGAAGACATGGTCCTGTGTGGTGCTGTGGGGGTGAGGGTGGGAGGCCACAGACTGCTCACATCTCATCCTGGAATGACAGGGAACTAAGAACAGAAAGTGTGGAAGAGCTATGCATTTAAAAAGACAGCCACCCACCATGTCTCATTAATGTCAATTATTAATTTTCTTTACACCTTCCCAAAAGGACTAAGTAAATATTCAACAACATGAGGCATTTCATAAGCAAACCCAAACGAATGGCAGGAATACTTGACATAAAACATAACATTATGTCCTCTTAGAACATTTTTATTAACACAGCAGTATGTGTTTCATTCAATATTTCTCTCTTTTATCCATGTCCTGGACTACAGACTATGGGTTGTTGTTGCTCACATATCATTTTCGGAATCTACTTCCATCCACCTGTTTTAATACTCTGCAAATTTCCTCAGAGAAATCTCCAGATATGTGGTTCACTAACACCATAGAAGCTTTTAATCAAATCAGGTTGACAAACAGAATTAACACAGGCACTTATGTTTATTTGAAATATGTTCTAACAAACTGTAAGTTTCTCCAAACCACAACATGATTACCCCAAACAATAAAGACTGCTATTCCTGGTTTGTGGCCCATCAGAACTTATTGGTAAGGACCCTATTGCTGAATATATTGCACACTTTCATTTCTGGACATGGAAACATCAAAATAGCAATGACCAGAAAGCTTCCTTGCTGATGGCTAGCCTTCTTAGTGCTAGATGATGCTGATGGAAAGAACAAAGTTATCAACAATCATACTGAGCTGTGGACAGCTATAGTGATCAATATGACAAGATATAATCATAGGTACAATAATATTATGAATACAATGGAAGTCACCAATTGCTTTCTAATTGAACTTAATGCCTGTTTCATGGATGAATTTTTATACCTGATGCTATAAATCTAGCCATAAACCCATGTTTGGGGAGTTCACAGGCTCCCAAGGGTGAAGCAACAACTGTTGTTCTGCTAAATGAATACAATGTCCAATTGCCTAGTTCTATACTCAGACCACATTGGATAAGTTTCAGAGTGTAATACACACTGATTAACACAACTGAAAATCACAATTGCTCAGAGCTCAGAGATTAAGAAGGAATACTCCTTCAAAAACAGAACATTTATGTCACCCTTATCACCAGCGAAGCTAGGGATCATCAGGATAAAAAAAAAGATGAAAAAAATTACAAGAGCAAGAGATCTTATATATATATATATATATATATATATATATATATATATATATATATATGCACGTGTACTGCTTGCTAGAGCTTTGCTCTAATAATTCTATATGTGAATGTGTATATGTTTTTCTGTAGATATGTGTGAATATATGTTTATTAATACTGGATTTAAGGTCATTTTGTGTGCACAAATGTGTGTGTGTGTGTGGTGGTGTGTGTGTTTCATTTGTGTTCCAATATTCTGGGCTTGTTGTAGTAGGGTAACTGTGCTCTGAAGGTGTCATGTTGTTGATTGTATTCTTTCCAGGACTTTTAGCTATCTGGATGGTTTTTGTCCCTGGACATTACTGTTGTATGCATTGGGAGGAGGGTTAAGCAAGATGTTCCAGTGTCTGGTGGGTATTTGGGGGCTATGTGGTTCAGTATGTGCAGATCTGTGTGGCATAGGAGCCACAGGTCTGGTGAAGGTCGATGGAGAGGTGGATTGAAAATGGAGGTTTGAGGGAAAAGCAGCCTGGGATGCCCCAGAGGACTCTCTGAGCAGAGAAGATGGATCAGGGAAGGGAAGCTGACCTGTAAGTCTCACTTATATCAATAGTTATAGAATGCTAAAAGACATTTACCAATTAACAAAACAGGACAGGCAGAATATTCACAAGTATCTATGTTTGTGTGTGTAAGTCTTGAGTGTGCCTTCATATAGCAAAAATAAGAGAAAATTATTTCATAGATTAGGACTGAGGGCCCTATCAAATTAGTATTAAAGACATGAAAACTTTTCATTTAAAATGTATCTTTTAAAAGTAAGTATTAAAATTGATAAAATTACATTTAACAACATTAAAAATAATTTTTATTTTATTATGGTTCTAGAAAAGTTTCTTTTCTCTCCATAAAATTATAAGTATATTTTTGTGATACCCTGTATTATTCTGATAAACATTCATGAATATATATACAGGTAATTAAATCATGGTAAAATATTTCTTCCTCCTCTAGAAATGATCCGAATTATTTTTTACTTTCTTTCCTGCCAAACCATGACACTGACTTTGTAGTCATCCCTCTCTGGTTGTCCATCCACACCGAGAGCTCTTCTAAGCTTAAAGCAATGGTAATCCAAGTAAGTTACTAAAGGGCTAAAATCCTTCCCTTAATAAATAATATTTCAACATAAAATATATATCCAGCGCTAATTTTTGGACATTTCCATAGAGCAAAATTGAACACAAGAAAACAAATATTCCTGACAAGGGAATGACTGTGCATTTTTTCTTACATTTTATCATTTTGGAACAAAGGACACTGAAAAATGATTGAACTGTGTTTACAGGTTTTAATAACTTCTTTTGTATTGTTTCAGTTTTATATAGTTTTTTTTCCACATCCTTTTAAACGGAGAGGAAAAAATTGGACAGTTAACAGACTTAAATTGTAATGCACAAAGGAAATGCTCCTGTGAACTTCTGACTCTGTTTTATGCCACTTGTTAGAAGGATGATAAACACCCATCATTCAAGTCTTCAATATTCTCAGAGCTCTGTTCTCTTATTATTCTTCCTGCTCTTGGGAATTAATCACTTGTATTGACTAAGGTTGCTAGGATACATTTTTATCAAACAGCAGTAACAATTTACTTAATTTGGAAAATCTCACTTCAGGGTAGAAAATCAAAGCAGAGCCACTCTGATTTTTGTGAAATTACTGTTGTTAAGAGGTCAATGTTTTTAAATATGTAACTAATTGCTTCAAAGAAGTAAAATAGCACCCGCTTATTCAAAGTTTTACTTTCTTATGTTTAGTTAACAATAACCAAGAAAAAAAAAAGGGAAATAAAAAGAATAGGCAACACAACGTCTAGATATATTAACTGGAAATTTCCCAAAATAAATTATTCATTGCTTTAAAATAACTTTTATCATGAAACAGTTATAATTGTCCCATTGTGTTATTGTAACTATATCATCTGATACAACTTATAAGTTAAATCATAGTATAGGTTTTATATACATATATACATATAAAACATAAATCTGATAAATATTAAAAAATTAGATCTGAAGTTTTACCCCACTCTTTGGTTTCTAGGGATTCTGGTGACTTATAGCAGATATTAACAGAACATTGCTCAAACATGGTTATTTTTCCGTGTTTATTCTTCATTTAGGAGATTAATGGTTTAAGCCAAAAATCATTACAGTTTCAGTCATTTAGGCTTTTCAGAAAAATGAATGTGGATCCCCTTAAAACTAAAGTAAGAATAAATTTGTCATTTGAAAACTTAAATCTACACAATTAATAAATGTTCCTTGGTTCATCTTCTGTATCATCATGTATGCATTCCGTCTTCTCCAACACATATTAAATTCCTACAGAATGGCCTGTTCTTGAAAAACAAAATGTACCAAAGTGAATTTTCAATAAAATACTGTGTAGAGTGGGCAGAGATTGTTCCATATTAAGAAAGTTTGAAAGTAGTCAAGAATAGAGCCAAATGTAGACTTCAAAGTGAAAAAAAAAAAAAAAAAAAAAAAAAAAAGAGAAGTGGAGAAGGTTTAAAATCTAACAATGAATAGAAGGAAGCCATAGAAAATGGGCTGACTTTAAACCCGAAGTGCCTTGTAGAAGGTGTGGTATATGGTAGGATTTGATGCAAGTTCTTATGAGTAAATTCAATAAAATAATAAGCCTGATTTTTTTCTCTGGAGAAATTTATCAATTCTAGTCACAGGGATAAGCACACAAGGCTTTAATATGCTCTGGATGTCTTTTTGGAATGCACTACCACCTCAGTTATTATTTTTGTACTCATTTTAAAGAACCTCTCATAAAAAAAGACACAAAATAAGCAGAGAGAAAAAGTTACAAAGGCCAAACACAGCTTCTTCACACTCGGTTCAAAGGGTAGGCTGGCTCCTCAGTTATTTTCTTTCCCACGGAATATGTCAGCAGTGAAGTAGAAAGAGCTTTACGTCTTTTCTCCCTTTCTTTCCTTGTTATCTGCTGAGAGTGTCTCTTGTAGCCTGTCAGAGAGTAGGCAGAGATCAAACTTGGGGGACCTGAGCCATCCAAAAACCCAGATGATGGCCATTAATATACAATGCATGAGGGAGCCCAGCCCTATAATCAAGACCTGTATAAGAGAGGCAGCTGCAGATAAGCGTCATCTAAGACACAAAACATGCACCTCATGAAGCTACAGTCTTGTGAACAATGGCCGATGGCATTGCTTCACTTAATTTGGCTTGCCAAGAGGTGCATCCTGTCAGAGATGAAATACAGATCAAACAATTCGTTGAATTCATGCACTGAAGTAAGCAAGGATAAACGTAGCAGGAAATGGAAAGAGGATGAGGCTCAGCAGGGACTTCAGAAGGGAACTCTCTGAGCACAAAAGACAGATCCTGAACCAGAAGAGGTAGGTAGAAGAGAGAGAGGGAAATCTGTGATTGGAGGATGACGGCTTTGAATGGATCACAGGAAAGAACTGAAGAGTTCACATAAATTCATAGACAATAGCAGTGGGACTTTAATCATTTGGTAACTTGTCAACGAAGCATTGTGCTCTTTACCTTTGCTACTAATAAGTCATTAGCCAGGATGACGTCACTCACCAGACTGTCCCAGTTCTACAATAGTTGAACTAATTCAAAATTAATGAAATATGCACATTTCTGAGTGCATTAGATAGATATTGATTTGTGAGGCATTGATTTATAGAGTTCAACTAAATAGCTCATAACAAGAACACAAACCATGAAAGGGACACTTTAACCACTTAACCTTAAGTTGAATATTAGTCAAAAATCTATGAAGATAAAGTTTTTTTTATTTCTTTTAGAGGAAATGAATTAAAAACTAATTCTATAAAGATTTTATATCAAAATAGAGAAAGGCTCACTTGTGTGCCAAGTGTAGTGAGTGATGCCCACATGAAGGCTCAGCATTTGGTAAACAGGGAGGAAGATCCAAATATAAGGCCATCTGGCATGCATGGGTGAACCTGCCTACAGCAAAACCATCACAGCCACACATAATTGTTGGTTTGTGACTGAAATATAAAAGCATGTGTTTACTCTTATTTCTGTTTTACATCGTATTCTGTGTAGATACTTTTCTATCACTGATTAACATCTTTATTTCCATAATGATGCTCTTATTCACAACAGGTAGAACTTTAAAATGGAAACTTAAAGGCTCTTTGGAAAGCCAGTTAGATGGTGTTTTGCTGGAGCAAACCACATGAGGGAACTTTTTGTTAAAATGGACACAGGTGTGAAAGGTTAGGGCAAATTAGTGAATATTTTGCTGAACCAAACACAGGAGCAAAAATCTTCTGCTAGAAAGACCATATCTGTACCTCAATTTCCTTTCCCTCCACTCCATCTAGTCTCTCCCTCTCTACCCTTCTCCCCAAGATTAATTCTTCCTTTTTTTCCCTTTAGAAATGAGCAAATCTACAGTTCTCTTCCTCAGTCTCAACTGACCTGAACCCCCGAGATCTCTCAGACACAGGACCAACAACCAGACAGCATACACCAGCTGATATGAGACCCCCAACAGATATACAACAGAGGACTGCCTGGTCTGGACTCAGTCAGAGAAGATGCATCTAACCCTCAAGAAACTGGGGGCCCCAGGGAGTGAGGAGGTTTGGTGGAGTTGGGTGGGTGGGTGGGGGTAGGATGGGAACATCTTTGTGAAGATGGGGGGAGGAGACATGGGATGTGGAACAGTCAGAGGGTGGACCGAGAGGGGGATAATATCTGAACTGTAAAAGATTAAATAAAATTTAAAAATAAATAAATAAATAAATAAAAAGAAATGAGCAGATCTCCTGAAGGTATCAGACCAACATGGTACAAAATTTAACATAAGACTAGGGACATACTCTCATACTACTGCTGGTCAAGGCAACTCACTAGGAGAAGAAGGTCCCAAGCTCAGGCAAAAAAAAAAAAAAAGTGAGACAACCCTTATTCACACTGTTAGAAATCACACAAGAATATGATGCTATGTAAACATAACTTATTTAGAGGAATTAACCAAGACTCATTGAAGGTTCCGTGACTGCCACTTCAGTATCCAAGTCCCTGTGAACTCTGCTTAGTTGATTCTGTAGGCTACTTTCTTGCGCTGTCCTTGACCTCTGTAATCCTACAATCCTTCTTCCCTCTCTTCTACAGGATTCCCTGAGCTCCACATAATGTTTGGCCGTGGATCTTTGTTATCTGCTCCCATCTGTGGTTGGATAAAGGCTCTCTGATTGGGCTAGGCTCTCATTTATAGGAATCATTTCATTTCAGCTACCTTATTTTTATTTATTTATTTTTTTAACTAGTCATGTTTGGTTCTAGTCTAGGTCTCTGGTCTATGCAGAGTCTGGCTCCTGTTCATACAAACTATCAGTCAAGCCTGGGCTATTTCTTTGTTTCGGTGATATCCATGTCCATATTCTTCAAACCCTCCTAGTTACTTAGACTCTCTGGGTCTGTAAATTGTAACAAGAGTATCATTTGCTATCTGATCATTTAAGTATTAATTATTTTCACATCATCCTCTATTCAAGAGAATGTGAATTATTTTGCAACAGTATAAAGAGATAAGCACTTAAATTTAAAGTTTTATTTTGAGAGTATGTCCTCAAAACAGCAACATATGTACGTTTCAGAATCCATAAAAATGGTGTGTGTATTTGTTTAATTAACTGTTTCAACAATATTTAATATGTATATACCAGTAGAATATCTATTGCATGAACTTTAAAGATTAAAGAAGCCAAAATAAATAAATAAATAAATAAATAAATAAATAAATAAAGCTGGTGACAAAGCCACAGTGAAAATGATTCCTATGTGAGTTAACATAAGTCTCATTTACATGAAAGAATAAGATATAAAGCAAGCTCTATTTGCTGAAACAGATAGGGATAATGTGGCACTGACTCTCAGTATTGATTTAAGGTGTTTCCTAAATAAATCTTCCCTTGTCTGTAGTGAAATATTTAAGAGAAATTAAATGGTCATATTTGAGAAACTCTCTCTTGCTATACATTTACTTAGATTTCTGTAGTCATTCGTTTCTTGGGTCTCTGTGAGGAACTTCCTCAGAGATTTTAGTTTTAATCTCTGAAACTCCATATTCAGTGGTATATAGCCTCATACTTCCCATTCCCTTCTAACTTATAGGTGATAAGCCTTGACGAAAACTCTTTTATGTTGAAGGTAATGTTACAGAAGTCTATCACATTTCATTTTTATTTATTTCACCTCTATTTTTAGGTCACTTTCTCCTATACCAAGGGTTTGGGGATCTATTTCAGTATTGATTTGGCCTTTCCATAATAATCTTCAGAGATTCAAGTGTCTCTTATATTGTCTTATAATGCTTCAAAATTTTGATATATATTTAATGAAAATTTAATCTTCTTCTGTGTGAAATATAGGTAGAACAGAGTTGAAACAAATAACATGTTGGGCCTCTGGATCAGGAAAAGATTCAAAGAGTGAACTAAAGTCTTTTATATAACAGAGCAGACAGTACTAGTGGGAAGACAGGAGGTAGGAAAACCTGTATAATAAGGCCTGTGGCTAACATACATATCTCAGAACAGAGAAGTGTAATGAGACATTTGGCAAGGTTGCATTTAAATTTACTAACTCAACATTGATTCTTTCTGTTCATCGATGTATTCTGTATTACCTTTTTCTACATATTAAGTTAAATGGATATTGAATAATTGATATTTATATTAACAATAACCTGTCTTTTGTTATTGGTTACAATAATTTTTATTGTGATTATATTGTTAGAATTTGTAGAGAGCACCCTTTGAAATGTTTTAAACAGAAATTCAGATGCTTCTGTAATTTGATTTAGCATACAAATAACTATATGATCTAACTGAATTCTTATCTAGCATCCAGCAGCCTCGATGATTGGCCAAGCACTGTAGCCATTCTTGACCCAACCTTAGGCTATCAGTTTATCAGACTAAATGCTCATGAAGTAAAGCCCAGTACTACAAGTCCAGATGAGATGAAATGAAAATGTAAGGAATACCACATTCTTCTTGTTTTTCAATATGAAAAAAAAAAGAATTTTGTGCAGTATGCAGATCTGAACTCCACCTGAATAACAAAACCATCCTTTTCTGCTAATATAAAATTTGATTTTGTCCAAAACCAAAGTTTTCTGAAGCATGACGTGGTGTGTGTGTGTGTGTGTGTGTGTGTGTGTGTGTGTGTGTGTTGTGGATAGAACTGGGACTAATTATATTTGATGTAAATTCTGTTCTCCTTTGAGGGGTAGTGAATGAGGAATGAGTCAGCAAATTTGCTGGGACATATTTGGGTTGGAGATTTACCGCAACAAGTGTGTGTGTGTGTGTGTGTGTGTGTGTGTGTGTATTGCTACCTATCAAGCACAAGATTGATGTCTGCAGCCTTGTAAGGATCATAGGTCAGCTCACATTTTGAATTATTTGGAATAATGTAAAATTTTCTTTTTTTTCTTTCCTATAATGCTTTATCTACCTTTTCATACTTTCCTCCTGACTCAGTGCCTTCATCTTTCTCTAGAGCATCTCTTATTGCCATGAGACTGCTCACTGTCCATTTGTCTGACATGCAGAACAGCTCTGGACAAGTGCTTTCCCTTTTCTCCTTCATTTGCCTGCTCCAGACAGCTGAAGTTTGTAGCTTGCTTGTACTGGGATTTTTTTTTTAAGTTCAATAATATTGTTTCTATTTGAGCCCATTCTTAATTCATATTTTAATGAGACTATTTTGAGAGGGTTCCTGAATTTCCTGTTTCTGCACATCAGATGAAAATCAGAACTACATTCTTTTATCACTCCTTTTAAAACTGAACCTCTTCTGATTTATACTTTTATCTTCTTTCTGGACTATGCTTCCTGCTGGGACAGAACATCAGCTTGTCTGCTCCCCTGAAGACCCTACAAGCCTCCCAGGAGAGATTGGTCAGGTGCATGTATGTCAACAGGTAAGGGACCCTCTAAAACAGCCTCAGCAGCTGGGAACTCCAAAGGAGCCCAGCAGAATCGGAACCCATCACCCCGGCCACTAACTGTGGTCCTAGATGTAGATACTCTCCTGGATATAAGTTGAACTAATTCCAAAAAGTCATCACATTTGTTTCTTTTCTGTTGGGGATCATTAAACTTCATTCCTTGTTATCCAATATCTTAAAAATCATTATTTCGTATATTTTATATGATTTTGTATTTTATATGAAAAGATAAATCTACTTCCAGTAATATCAATTTGAAAAATAAAACATATAGCTTGCAGTTTTTCATCTTTTCTTATTGATATATTCTTTGCAGATTGATACCATGCAGAAATAAGTCAATGTCTTTTTTTTCCTGTAAATAAATATAGCGAGCTTGTGAACCTAAAATACATGGCTTCAATTATGTTTTAAAACAAACCACTTTTATTTTAAAATTGTTGGATTCTTTGGTTAAATGACCCGGATTTTAATACAACTGCTATAATAACTACCATTACTAATGTGATTATAAGCTTCCTCTGTGTTAATCTTCAATTTCCTACTAGGTGATGGTACTTTGGCTTACTGTGAAGGGATTCTAGCTTAGCATTTGACTTTGCTGGATAATAACTCTGCAGCTTCTTCTGTTTTGTTGTGTTTTGTTTCCAGCAAGAACATGGCAACATTTCTATTTTTGCTATACATTCCTTAACTTAAAAACCACTGACGAGGTTGTATTTTAGTCTACATAAACCATTATATTCATAGGATGTCACCTACAGTTTTCTCTCTTAAGTTCATACTTATCTCAGAAAACAGATTTTTCAAATGGAGATATGTAGTTTTTCATGCAATGTAGAAATTTAGTTCATTGCCAAAAAGACAAGATATGGTATCATGCCTCCTGAGAGCAATACCCTTAACTTCCTTTGATTTCATTAGAGGAAGAACTTAGATTGATGAACTGGTGTACATCTTGCTTGGGTATTGCAAGCCATGAGTAAGAATTCCTTATTTATTTTGAAAGTGGCCCATGTGACTCTTAAATCTTTGGATGGACACATTTTATTCCTATGTATAGGGAGAGAGAAAATTGCCATAAATACCTAAGGGAGAGAATAAAAATTTAAACATAAAGCTGCGATTCTACCATAGCCAGTCAGGTAGGCTCTGGAACATAATAACATTTTCCTTTTGGGAGATTTGCAGCCTGTAACCTGTGGGGTCTAACGGTTACTATAGAAAAATGGAAGTATCTGCTTTCTAATTATGTTGAGTCCATAGACATTTGTTTACAGAGGAGCTCAGCAGCCAGCTAATACATAACTTTCAAAGATGATGATATACTCCTGTGATGGAGGAAGTAGAAGGTTACCTCCTATTGTCATTCAGAGAAATAAAATATGGCACTGTATTCACAATAGAAAATAATGTGTTCTTTCCATGTTTAGGAGATATAGTTTAAAAAAAATAGTTGTGTTTCGTTAAATGGCAGACAGTAGAACACAAATGTGTTTACATTCTGTCTGTGCTCATATCTAGTCTGCCAAAATTCTTGTCTATATAATGTTGGTAGATTTTATCACACATGTCAGAGGAGCCAGAGAATTGTAAGTAGAAAGATGGAGAATGTTGCTTCTATTTTGAAAGCTATTGGAAGATCAACATCAGTACCAGAGCAACCCCTTTCTCCTTGCATCTCTTCCTTGATCAGATTTATCTTATCAAATTCAAGCATATAACCTACCATTTCCTTCTTTTGATTCAGGCACAGAAGCAGCAAACATTACACTAAATTCTCCCATAGAATTTGCCAACATATAATGACATCAGGCTTCACTCTTTTCTAAGGTGACCTATGTGCCAGTATCACTTGCTGCTGTCACCTTAAGAATTGTTGAGAACACCGAGGTTCTAAGATGGTGTTCGCCTGCCTGGATTTTGTTAGAGGATAATGCTCTGGACCAGAGATTAATAGGATTGTTTATCACAGGACAGCAGCAAAATGAAATTTACATTGGTTTTGGTTCCCTTTGGTTCATAAATCAAGTGCAAAGTGTAAAACAACAGGAGGAAACACATTGTGGGTTTGCGCACTAGCTCCCAATTTCATGAAGGAAGCATATTTAATGTACATAGTAGAGTACGTTGTTTTGATCCAATCAGACATTCTGTTGTCTTATGTTCCTCAGTCCCCTGAGATGTATTATAAGAATATTTTTTATGATAATAGCCTTGAACAAAACTATCAAGAATCATATACAAACATGACATAACACTGCCCTCCTGACAATGCTTTCTGTCCCACTGAGTGCATCAAGGGAAGATTCACAAAACTTGGAGAGACTTTTATGCAGAGATTAGAGTCTATACATTCCTCACTTCAAACAAGAGTCCTGATATGCCCACAACAAAGCCCCATGCCTTTGGGTATCATTATATAAGAGCAAGTAGGAAAGAAGCAGAGAAATGGAAAGTTTCCTGTGAGATTGTGACCTTAAATGTCACAGAAACTATGGCCCTGAAGTCTCACTAACATTCCTGCCTAGACCTGACCTCCTGAAGGTACTATACCAGTAGACATACTAATGATCAGAAATGGGGAATGTGGCTGTCACAAAAGAGAGATAAAATACTGAAATTGAAAAGAAAGAGGCAAAGAGACATAGTCTAAAGTTTACTGTATTGGTATCTGTAAATGCCCTGAAATAATTGGGTGAGAAGCAAATATTTTTAAAAAAATTGCAGGATATATATAAAATCCTAAGTTTTCCTGTGTTTGCACACACACACACACACACACACACACACACACACACACATACACACACACACGTATATATATATATATTCCAAACCTTTCCTATACTTCATATTTTATATATAATTTGACATTCTTTTTGTTTGCTTTTTATGTGTAATGAACATTGCTAATAAAGTAAATAATAAAAATATGAATACGTCAAGACATGCAAACAAAACCTAATACTAAATAATCATTAATGGGATAATGAAAACTAATAAAATAAAATTTTAATTGGCTTCTCTTTTCTTATGAGAGCATGAACTTGTATAATCTCTTTCAAAACTACAGGAGACACAGGCTCTAAGGAAAATTCTACCATCTTTGATGACCAAGATGTGAAGAACAGAAGTCTTTTAACTTTGGCAACTTCAGTCAGTGCCTGCTTTATTGTAAAATCTCAAAGGCTGAAAGTGAGAGACAGAAGTGTACTTGAACTTTGCAGCTGATAAACACTTTATAGAGAAAAAAAAATTTTGTGTTCTGCCTGTGAAGTCTGACACTTTAACATGGTCATGACAAACTCTCTCATTCATTCCCAGCATCCCAAATAGCTGTCAGCAACTTTGCCTCAGTGCCAAAGATATGTCAAGAAAAAGAAGACTTATCATTTCTTTCTCTTCCCACTACATAATTATCTTGCCTGGTTTTGTATTTCCCATCATCCTCAACCCTAACAAAATATGAAAGATATATGTGCCAAAAATCACAAGGTGGGCAATTTTTCTCCTTCAATAGATACAGAGGAATAAAGATAAGTATATCTGAAGATTTTAAGTGCATCTGAATATGGATGTGTATCCTTTGATCTGGCTATTTAAAACTCTAGAAGGCATTTCAAATGTTCCTGAATTTCCAGATAGTAAGGTCAGAATAATAAATCATAGAAATGTTTAAGCTAAATACAAATATAAGTTAGAGTTGAAAATCTTCAGAAAATTGCCCCGGATATTCATCTATGCCTCTAGTTGGTTAGAGAGATACTATTGATACTTGGTAAGAGGATCAGTCTGTGAAACAGTTTTCGAATATTCAGCGATTAAGAGTTTGGATTCTTGTCATAGTAGATAACTTTCTAGATGTTGGTTATTAGTAAGAAAACCTGAATTCTGTCCTAAGGAGTCAATATTTCCATAAATTAAAATGATGGTAATTTGTGGCATGAGAGAGTAGTTAAGAATATATTATACCATGTTTCTGATAGCTAATACATACTATAATTTAGTAACTATTGTATTAAAGAAATGAAATAAGTGAAATTTATTTTGCATATATTTTAACATTTAAATGAACTTTGGAATAAATTGCTCTTTACATTTTAGGAAAAAAGTGGGTGATTACTATTTGCTGTAATTATACATTGTAATAATCATTTTACTTAAAATTAACATCCAACGAATATGAAGAGAAATAAGAGACCAACCACATTGCAGGAATTTCACTTCATACTGTTGAATACATTAACATACAATGATATAATTATAAATTTCATCATAAAGTTTCTTTCTTTTTCCACTTCTTTATTTGAATATAACTGTTTTTGTTTTTCAAAATATTCTCATAGGAATACCTATTGTAAAGGATTTTTTCCAATTTATAAATTTTTTTCTGAATGTAGAATCATTATCTAATATCTAAGCTGTACAATGATATTGTAGGTAGAACAACATTTAATTTTGGCTATATTTACTAATTTCTCAAATCTTTGAATTAATGGCTTAAAAAGGTTAGAAGTTACCTTATTTAAAGAGCTGCTCATCAAGGAAAAATTTAAATGTGCTCACAAGTAGGAAATTTCAATTTATGATAAATGAGATATTTCTGTACATAACTGATATACAGTTTTCTTTTTACCTTTCGGATTATGTATCTTCCACCTTCCCTTTCCTCCTTCTAAACCTCATTATAACAGTAATCCCTCATTACTCTTTTTCAAATACATGGCCTCATTTTTCACTAATTGTTTCTATATGCATATATGTACATGTACACACACATGTATATTCTTAAATATATATTTAAATATATGTATATTATACTCACATATTTATTTTTAAAAATGTACATTTAAATACATATTTTAATATAATTATTTATTTTATATAAAATAATTATATAATTATTTTCTCATTATAATGTTATCTGTATGTATTTTAGGGGATAGCCAATCATTAACAATATACATTTATTAAAATGTGAAGTGAAGTAAAGAAGACGGAGAGGAGAATCTATCAGATTTATAAGTGTCTATTTAGAAAATAGAAAAGGTCAATTGCCTGATAATTTACTTAGCAAAGCAAAGCAGAGTTTAATCTCCTGAGTGAAGGAAGCCAGAAAGAAAGAGCAAGCTGTTCTTTCAAGGGTGAAAGACCCAGGGATGGGGGGAAGATTCCACAGGGGGATGCTGAAAGGAAGTGGAGCAAGATCCAGTGGAGAGCACTAAGGAACCAATTGAGTGTGGGGGGGAGTACAGGAGAGATGGCTTCTCAGCTCTTTGTGCTTTGCCAAGCTAGCACATGTTTCCTGCACTAGAGAAAGGTTTTGGTAACAATCTGCCAATAACCAATAGTAAGGGACCAGAACACAGGACATGAAGTCAGTATAAGATGCTGGCACTTTAATTCAGTAACTTTTCNTTTTAAAAAAAAAAAAAAAAAAAAAAAAAAAAAAACGCCATCAGAAAGTTCTCCTGCTAGATCTGTTCATTAGTAGTGGAAGATTTCTTCATTCATTACTTATTTTCTTTCAATAATTCAAAAGAGTTTATGTCATTTGAGGTGTCTTATGCCAATTGGTCAGTTTTCTTTAATGTTGGCACACATTTTAATTTGATAACACTACTTTAAATCTGAATTATTCATTTTTTTCATATTCTAACTTCTTTCGGTGTCATAATTATTTACCAGCACATTCAGGATTATATTATTTTTGGATGCCATAAATTAACTATAAAAATGATTCCATTCCATTATGATTTTTCAGCGTTGGATAACTTTTAGTGTTTATGCTATAGAGAGCATGCAAAAATAAACTAACAGAGAACAAGCAGGAAATTAATCAAGCCCCAAATAAGTCCACCTTGATAAAGTTCTGCACCAATAGAATAGCAGTTCTGAAATGATGGAACTTCTTCACATTGACTAGTATACTTTCCCTCTCAAAGATTGTTGCATGTACTTATCTCTAATTAAATTGTAAGAAATTCCCAACAAAATTAAAACTTGAAAAGCAATTTAAATCATGTGCTCTTTCTGACTCAAGTGTCTACTACACACATGCAATCCTCACTAATCATTTAATTTAATACTTAACCTTTCTTTTTCTTTCAAAAATGTGCACCTTTTAAACATGTACATGCATTCTATGAAGGAGCATATATTTTCTTTCTAAGAGTATATGGCTTTATATAATGTTATATGCATTATAAATCTATCTACATCATTGTAAATTTTGTGCTTTGCTTTTATTCTTTAAAGCTGCAAAATATTTTGAATAATTTAAAAGTAGAAATATTCTAAGTAAACTCCATTTCCAGAGGGTATTTACTGTTGTTCGCCATTTTTTATGTCCCCTTAATATGATTCCTTCCCATTTGCCTAAAACTCAAAGTTTTATAGTTTAGAAGTTCTAAGAATCCTAGATTCTAGATTTAAGAATGTGTTAGCCAGTCGCTGGCTAGACCTCCCAAGGTTCAGCCATACCTGAACACTGTCAGCAAGCACCTTTGACAAAGGAAACAGTGACAGGTTTAGTGTCTGCAGACAGAATGGATCCCCAGGTGGGGCATTCCCTGAAAGACCCTTCCTTCAGTCTCTGTTCCAATTTTTTGCCGCTACTCTTCCTTTGGACAGGAACATTTCTGGGTTAAAAATTTTAAGATGGATGGGTGGCTCCATCCCTTGAACAGGGCCATGACTATCCACTGGAGGTGGTCTCTACAGGTTCTATCTTCCCTTCTCTGCTAAAATCTTCTGGGTTGGATCCTGGGAGCGTCTCATTTCCCTGGCATCTGAGACCCTTCAGTAGCAAATCTTTGTCAAAGGTTGGCATTTCTTTCAATTCTTAAGTATATATTAGATTTAGTTCATGGTTTTTAAGAAGTAGAATTTTATAGGAGGTAAAGTATCCCAGTACTAAGTCTGGGTATCTGGAAGATCTCTCTCCAAAGTATCAGGGCACTGAGCTATGGACAGTTTGATGAACTATAACTTGCCTCTGCAAAATTCTAGAACACATAGTGATATGACCAACTGTCATATCTGAAGCCTGTATGTCATCATGCATAATTTATTTTCCAACACAATACGTTTAATAGGTATTTGGCATGCTTATGTTACTGATACTTTAATTTACTACTATTTGATGCAACTATGGTTTCAAGAAATCACAATAATTATTAATTGTATACAAAATAAACTGGGCTAAAAGATCTGGATTAACAGATAAAAATATTTCCTAGTGTTTCTGTATGAACTTTCGGGTGTTGTAGAATTTGAGTTAGTAGATTGAGTAAAGTAAACCCAACCTTGCAAATGTCATTATTATCCAGTGCTTTGTGGGCTAGGGTAGAACAAGGAATGAAAGGTCTCTCTTATCTCCCTCCTATCCTCCCTCCCTCCCTTAGTCCCTCCTTGCTGTCTTCCTTCTCTCCTTCTTTCTTCCCTTCTTCCATCTCTCTCTTAGTCCATCTCTCCTAAAATTGTGTAGACTCGCACATTTAACTTCCACACTAAAACTCTAAAACTCCTTTTCTCTGTCTCATTTTTGCTGTGTTTCTCTGGAGAATTCATTTTTTTGAGACAGGGTTTCTCTGTATAGCCCTGGCTGTCCTGGAACTCACTCTGTAGACCAGGCTGGGCTCGAACTTAGAAATCTGTCTGCCTCTGCCTCCCAAGTGCTGGGATTAAAGGCATGTGCCACCACCACAGGCTTCTCTGGAGAATTCTAATGTAGAATATTAAAGCAATACAATGATGTGATTTATAACTATATCTGTTTTCATGAGCATGAAAACTTAAGTTTATGCTTATCATCATATTTTTATTAAAAAATATTTGAGGTAACCATTCATATTTCATTTTGGAAAGACAAGAAGACATCTAAGGCAACAATAAGATAAACTTATTGTAAGCTAGGAGAGAGAAATCCATGTGTGATAATGAACAGTTCACAACAATATGCTTTATGCCTCAAACAGCTTCCAGCAAACAGATTTTTTTCCTTTTGCTTGCTAATGATATTTTCCTCTCATTAAACACTGGTATCTCCACATTTTGGGTTCTACTGCCCAGAGCCAAATGAATAATCCTAATTGTCCTACAATCTCCATTTAACTCATGAGTATTTTTGCCAAAGTTCTAGCAATACCAACGACTAATTTTATGGTGTTATACCTAAAGGCAGTGTTATAATAAACAAGCAGTCATTTTTATAAGTATTTTAGGATGCTCATTTAAGAAGCAAGTGCATATAATCTAGCCGTGTCTGGAATGTTGGAGTGTGTGTGTGTGTGTGTGTGTGTGTGTGTGTGTGTGTGTGTGAAGGAGAGAGAGAGAGAGAGAGAGAGAGAGAGAGAGAGAGAGAGAGAGAGAGAGAGAGAGAGAGAGAGAGAATCATTCTATGGGTTGGCTTAGTGAAATAGCTTACTGCTAAAGATATTTTATCATGTGCCATATAGGTAGCCAATTAGCATTTGCAAAATGGGAGATGTATAAATTACTGCAGAACTAAAATATAAAAGCAGAGATGGCATTTCTTATATCAAGACTGGATGGGTCACATTTAAGATTGAACTCACATGCTGTGATCAGAAAGCTGATGATATCAGCTAGTGTATGCTGCCTGGTCAGGGGCCACATTTTTTTTTTTTTTTTTTTTGCTTTTTTACATTTTATATTTTTATTTTACTTTTTAAGCCAGTTTTAGATGTTAATTTTTATTAGATATTTTCTTTATTTACATTTCAAATGCTATCCCCTTTCCTAGTTTCCCATCCAAGTCCCCTATACCTACCCTCTCGCTACCCTGTTTCCCAAACCCCCACTCCTGCTTCCTTGCCCTGGAATTCCCCTGTACTGGGGTATATAATCTTCACAAGATCAAGGGCCTCTCCTCCCATTGATGGCCAACTAGGCCATCCTCTGCTATATACGCAACTAGAGACACAAGCTCTAGCTGATATGAAGCCCCTGACACATACACAGCAGAGAACTGCCTGGTCTGGTCTCAGTGAGAGATGTGAGGCCCCAGGGTGTGAGGAAGTCTGGTGGGGGAAGTGAGAGAGGGGGCATCCTCTTGGAGAGATAGGAGGTGGAGGAGGAGAAGGAGGAGAAGGGAGAGGAGGAGGAGTGGGATGAGGAACTGCTGGAGGGCAAAACTGGAGAGGGTAACAGGGACTGTAAAAAAAAAAAAATTAAAAAAGTAAAATACCAATAAAATAAAAAGAAACCTGTTGATGTCAATATTTAAAAAAATTTCATCTCCAATGAAATAAGTGACAAAAGAAAAGCTCTTTGCATCAAAGTATCAGAGACAGCCAACACAGTTTTTGATAACACGTGGATTTCTTATGAATGTTGATAAAAATTTTGCCATAAATATAGACTTGAGAAGGAGGAGAATTAGCAAACTTTTTGAAAGGAGGTGGTAAAGTACCCAGGACTAGAGAGATATAGAAGTCAAGACTCTACATGGGGGAGGCTCCAGCTTCTATGGCAAGGGTAGAGTGCAGGGGCTGTTGAGATATTTGCTCTGCAAGATGGCATTATATGTTTCATATGTATTGTAATGTTCAATTTTCTTTGTTTTTAATTTTTTAAATTAAAATTATTACAATCATAACTGCACTGAATTATGTAAGTTCCTTTCATACTTCTCCCTTTCTCTTCCAAATTATCTATATTCTGCTGTCTCTACTGGCCTCTTCTTCTAATGTGTGTGTGTGTGTGTGTGTGTGTGTGTGTGTGTGTGTGTGTGTGCTATTGTATGAGTTTGCACATGTGGTTGTGCATGTGTGTGTGTTTAGGATGCCATAAATGAGTGAAGTACTGAGCGAATGTGCAGTTTTGAAGTGGGCAAAAGTATGCCAAGAACCCAGTTTCTCAGAATCACGTGAAGTGGCAAAGTGTCTCTTCCGTAGAACTCAGAGTAGGAGACTCAGAGTAGGAGCAAAGCCTTCCTCAGATCTATGTGTGGCTGATAATATGAACAGAAAATGTCTACCCTGGCCTTTAACAGCACCTATAGGTTATTTATAGCCTGCTAACTGCTCCAAAACAGGGTCTGCTCCTATACAAATTAGTCTTGCCCACTTATTCTTCTGTATATTATTGCTCCACCTCTTTATGTAGCTACTTATAATAAACAAGTTGAGCTTCTAGAGTGCTGAGAGTTCTATATGAACTGATAATATGACTGCTCCAAAGTATTGTTTAGGGTAAGGTTTTTATTGTAGATATGAGCAAGAAAAGAGTCAGAGGTATTTGGAGGAGTAGGAAAGAAAGAAGTACACTTTACATGGCCAGTAGACTCTGCCTATCCAGGAGAGAAATGGAAGCATGTTGCAGGAAATATTAAAAAAAAAAAAAATTACCCAACACGTCCCCGTGCTTTTGCCTCAGGCGACCTGGCCAGCCATGAGCTGGCGGGTAATGGCCGACCTGTTTGATCTTGTGGAGATTCTCTGGCCTGGAGTTCCTGAAATGTCTCTACCCATGTCACTAGGCTCCCACTGTCAGGTCGTGACCATGCCAGCCCTGTGCTTCAAATCTCCTACAGCCTTTGTGTTGTACATCTGGCCAAACCATGGTTTGCCACAGTATCTTTCTTGAACCCAGACAAGCCACCGCATGAAGGAAAACACAACAGAAACTATTTCAGACACAATGGTAATCTCTGGGCGCAACAACTAAAAACTAATCTTGTAAGCCTTATTAAAATCCAATTCCTCTGGTGGCGAATCCTTGCAGATCCACCATGATACATAGAAACTCTAGCAGCTACGTCTTACCCCTCTGCTGTCCCCATTCCAAAAGGCCTAATGCTCTCCTACTTCCGCTCTTCCTCAGTCCAAACTGGAAGTCCTTCCTACTTGCCCAATGATTGGCTTCTTTATTCATTAGGGTATTGGTTCACAAGAAGCCACCTGAGCGTGTGATTTATTCCTCATTTCAGACAACCTCTCCTGGGAGAGCAGAATTAACATAAAATACAAGCAGCACAGAGCCAACCACAATAGAAGCAGAATACAGTGAAGGAGGGGGTGACAGATGAAGACAGAGTGAGAGGAGAGGAGAGGACCAAGAGAACCAAAAAGGAACATAGCCTAAATAGCAGAGTAGTATGGAGTAATACGTAGCTTCTAGCCTGGGAGAAGTTTAGGATGAGCTGGGAGAAGATCTGAGAAAAGTCAGGATGCCAAGACAGACTCTGTAACTGATATTTGTGACATTGGGACAGCCTGGAGGCCATCAATTGCATGGATATGCTAATAAGTACAATAGATATCCATTAAGCCATTCTGCATTGATAAGGAAAATTATTCTTTGGGAACCAGCTTCACAATCTCCTGAGGAATTTTGAATTTTGTCTAAATGCCAGAATTTTTTGAAAATGACTTTACTTGGGACTAGATATGTTATTCAACAAAGAGTCCAATCCATCTGATGCCAGCTATACCTTGTGTCTGTGTCTTTGTATTTAACCTGTTGACATCTGGAATAACCTAAAACTAAGAAGCTTGATACTTGTATGAGGGACTTTCTGTTACTTCTACAGCACATGATTTCCACATAAGATTCAGGGAGAAAAAAAAAAAAAAAGATTCAGGGAGGAAAAAAAAAAGATTCAGGGAGGATTTTTTTTTTTTTTTTTGATGTAGAAAGACTCATCCTAATTGTGGGCCACATTTTCTTATGACAAGATGCAGTGAAAAGACATATAGCAAAAAAAAAGACATTTATTCTGCATGTCTTTATTCTCCCTGCCAAATTCATTTATCCTGTTCCTGTCAACTTCTTTAGAATTTATTGTACAAGGTCCCAAAGCTCCCCAGAAGGCCACCAGGTATTGGGTTGATGCTGAGACCTGTAACCCCTGTCCTGATCAACTACTGTATTCTTGACTTTGATATTATGAGACAACCATTACTGGATGACCTGGACTACACCCTGAAAGCCATGCTAATAAAATCCCCTTTTTAAAATATTACACATACTATATATCAACTGCCTATCTGAACATTAGGCCCAATCAGTTTAAAGGAATTCATGCCTAGTGCTATAAAACTTGTGAACTATTCATGATTAGATATGTCATAACCCTAGAGGAGAACATATTAGTGTCATTTTCTTAAATAAGTTTAGCCTCCTGTTTATTCAATATATCTATTTTATGTAAACAAATACTGTAGTTTGTATTCATCGCTGAAGTATCTTCTTTCAACAGCTGAAGGATATCACAGAATTCCACAGGATATACTACTCTTTGAGTAGCTACAGGATAATATAGAGATATGGGTCAGGATGCAGAGATGTGACCAACACTGTGAATCAATTACTACTTTTACAGCACATGACTTCTACTAAGATTCAGGGAGGATCAGGGGAGACAGGAAAGAAAGACTATGAAAATTGAAGGACAGGGGTATATTCTGGAAGAAAGTATCATTTAGTAATGACATGTTTTAGAATCATGTTCTGGACAGTACATTCCCATTTTCAACATTTGTCCCTATATTTCTTCTATACAGACAAGATTGCTCAATCATGGTCCAGGCATACATAACATTTATGTTAAGTAAGAAGCTGCATTATACACTTAATATTTTCTTAAAAGAGCATTCTTATAAATAATAAACAGTGCTAATAATGAGAGTATTACATATAATACTTCAATACAGCTTGACATACCAGTGACTATTAAAAACTGGAGCACAAACACGCACACACACACACACACACACACACACACACACACACACACACACACATATCTTATAATTTAATTACATTACTTTCTCTTTCCTGACAGAAAGTCTTCCCATGTCCTATACTTTCTACTTTCTCCCCAACCCCTCACTCTCATGTTACTTAGATTATTTTTTCACACGCATTTTAAACTTGTACATACTCACAAACAAAAAACAAGTAACTCCTGAGTTCACATTTGCAGTATGTGTATATGAGGTTTAGAGTTGAAAACCTTGAATTGTATAATCAAAGAGAGTACTCATTCCTGAGAGAAGACTTTCTCTCTCTGCAACCATAAATTACTGTAGTATGTGTCCAGGATTAGTTCCCTGTTAGAGTACTCCCCTTTCATTTTAGCCTGTCTGTGGATAATGCCATTGTTCCAGTCCTCTTTATGCAACACTTTATAAGAGAAGCATGTCAGACTTCTTGATATTCTAGCTTTTCTTTTTTCTTTTTTTTCAATATTTTATTAGATATTTTCTTCATTTACATTTCAAATGCAATTCTGAAAGTCCAATATACCCTTCCCCTGCCCTGCTCCTCTACACGCCCACTCCCACTTCTTAGCCCTGGTGTTCCCCTGTACTGAGGCATATAAAGTTTCAATACCAAGGGGCCTCTCTTCCCAATGATGGCCGACTAGGCCATCTTCTGCTACATATGCAGCTAGAGACATGAGCTCTGGGGGTACTTGGTTAGTTTATATTGTTTTTCCACCTATAGGTTTGCAGACCCCTTCAGCTCCTTGGGAACTTTCTCTAGCTCCTCGATTGGGGGCCCTCTGTTCCATCCAATAGATGACTGTGAGCATCCACTTCTGTATTTGCCAGACACTGGCATAGCCTCACATGAGACAGCTATATCAGGGTTCTTTCAGCAAAATCTTGCTGGCATGTGCAATAGTGTCTGCATCTGATGGCTGATTATGGGATGGATTCACAGGTGGGGGAGTCTCTGGATGGTCCATCCTTTCGTTTTAGCTCCAAACTTTGTCTCTGTATCTCCTTCTATGGGTATTTTGTTCCCTATTCTAAGGAGGAATAAAGTATCCACCCATTCATCTTCCTTCTTCTTGAGTTTCATGTGTTTTGCAAATTGTATCTTGGCTCTTCTGAGTTTCTGGGTTAATATCCACTTATCAGTGAGTGCATATCAAGTGACTTCTTTTGTGATTGGGTTACCTCACTCAGGATGATCTCTTCCAGATACATTCTTTTGCCTAGGAATTTCATAAATTCATTGTTTTTAATAGCTGAGAAGTACTCCATTGTGTAAATGTACCACATTTTCTTTATCCATTCCTCTGTTGAGGGACATCTGGGTTCTTTCCAGCTTCTGGATATTATAAATACGGTTGCTATGAACATAGTGGAGCATGTGTCCTTATTACCAGTTGGAATATCTTCTGGGTATATATATATGCCCAGAAGATGTATTGCTGGATCTTCCGGTAGTATTATGTCCAATTTTCTGAGGAACTGCCAGACTGATTTCCAGAGTGGTTATACCAGCTTAAAATCCCACCAGCAATGGAGGAGTGTTCCTCTTTCTCTACATCCTCACCAGCATCTGCTGTTACCTGAATTTTTGACCTTAGCCATTCTGACTGGTGTAAGGTGGAATCTCAAGGTTGTTTTGATTTGCATTTTCCTGATGATTAAAGATGTTGAACATTTTGTCAAGTGCTTCTCAGCCCTTCTGTACTCCTCAGTTGAGAATTCTTTGTTTAGCTCTGTACCCTATTTTTAATGGGGTTATTTGAATTTCTGGAGTCCAGCTTCTTGAGCTCTTTGTATATATTGGATATTAGTCTCCTGTCAGATTTAGGATTGGTAAAAATCTCTTCCCAATCTGTTGGTGGCCTTTTTGTCTTATTGACTGTAGCTTTGAAATTTTACGAGGTCCCATTTGTGGATACTTGATCTTAGAGCAAAAGCCACTGCTGTTGTCTTCTGGAATTTTTCCCCAGTGCCCATATTTTTGAGGCTTTCCCCCACTTTCTCCTGTATAAATTTCAGTGTGTCTGTTTTTTTGTGGAGTTCTTTGATCCACTTAGGCTTGAGCTTTGTACAAGGAGATAAGAATGGATCAGTTCACATTCTTGTACCTGATAATAGCCAGTTGTGCCAGCACCATTTGTTGAAAATGCTTTCTTTTTTTCCACTGGATAGTTTTAGCTCCCTTGTCAAAGATCAAGTGACCATAGGTGTGTGGATTCATTTCTGGGTCTTCAATTCTATTCCATTGACCTACCTGTCTGTCGCTGTACCAGTACCATGCAGTTTGTATCACAATTGCTCTGTTGTACAGCCTGAGGTCAGGCATGGTGTTTCCACCAGAGGTTTTTTAATTGTTGAGAATAGCTTTTGCTATCCTAGGTTTTTTGAAATTCCAGATGAATTTGAAAATTGCCCTTCCTAACTCAGTGAAGAATTGAATTGGAATTTTGATGGGCATTGCATTGAATCTCATTCTGCCCTATCTTCTATGATGTTCCCTGAGTCACAGAACCAGGAGCTGTATTAACAATATATCCATTGGGCTCCCCCTTAAATCTATTGACTTATGCAAGCTGTCCAGTTATTGTTTAAAGGTCTTCATTTACTCTTGAAAGAAACTGTTTGTTGGAGGGTGTCAGAACATGTAATATGTCAGTATAAAGACATGATTTAAGTATTTAGTTAGTAAATTATCCTGATCTAAACAAGTATCTGAAGTTTCTCTTGTGAATTTATGATGTTACCTATAGTTGGCTAGGATTCTGGTACCAGGCATGATTTTTCTCCTGTTGAGTGGGTTTTATGTCCAATTAGACTAGACAGCTGTTGGTTACTATTGCTTGAGACCTGACCAAACACTTGGGGGCAGGAATAAGAAGGCACAGAATCAATCACACAGACTCCATGAGTCAGGCAAGTGGCAAAAGCAGATGCACTTATTTCAGGAGCTGAGCAAATCTTTATTCCACCCCCTGTTCCTAGCATCTCCTTACTTTTCAAGTCCCCTAAAGTGACACTCTCTCTTTCTAATTGGATCCTTCAAACACCTGATCCAGTGTCAGTGGTCTCTAGCAATCCTTGCATATTCTAGGTTGGCTCAGGAAGGAGTTATCAGGGGCACATGTCCTGCCAGCATTTGCAGCTGCACCTGCTTGGCTAAGTTACCCCTACAGGTTACTGTGGTGGTTTTTATGAAATAGTGCCCATTAGTCTCACAGGGTACTGTTTGAAGGAATTAGGACATGTGGCCTTGTTGTACAAGGTATGGGCTTATTCAAGAAAGTATGTCTCTTAAATACTAGGATTAAAGGAGTGATCCATCATGTTTTATTTATGAAAGCGTAGAGATAGAAAACTGCACCCTGTGCATGCTGGGTAAGCACTCTGTCAATTGAACTTTATTCCCAACCACCGAAGATTTGCCTTATGTTAGTTAAATTTGTAGAGTCAATTTTTGTAGCATATACTATATATGTTTTAAAATTTTTCTTTAAACTCTTTAACAAATATATAATTTATTTAAGTATTTGACTCATAACTTAAAATATCTCTTATATGCACTGAATCTTGATCCTTACATGAAATCAGATATTGTTCATTTGCTGTTTGCTTCTAGGCACTGACTGAAAATTATAAGTGAATCACTTGAATATGGTTTTGATAACCTTGAAGTATGTAAATTTTAACAGCCCCTCTAGGAAGTCTAATTGAAAAAGCTCTTGACAATATGAAACAGTAAACCAAATCTTCACATGATAGGATGCCACTTGCCCATTACTAAAATCATTTTCATAGTCTCTATTGCAATTCTTCACATGAGTCAGTAACATCATTTTTCCACATATTTTCAACTTTCCAAAACTACCACTACTCTACTTTTTCCTTCTAAATTGGACCATGGTGACTCAGGTTCACATCTTAGTATGTGCCATTGGTAAATGTTGGGGTGTGCTTCTTAAAGTGCAATTCCAAGTAGAGTGTATTTTTGTTGTACCTTGGAGCTTTGAGGTCTCAATGGTTTCTTTTCTTTTCTTTTCTTTTCTTTTCTTTTCTTTTCTTTTCTTTTCTTTTCTTTTCTTTCTTTCTTTCTTTCTTTCTTTCTTTCTTTCTTTCTTTCTTTCTTTCTTTCTTTTTTATTTTGCAAACAAAAACATGACCTGTCTCATGGACACTCACCTGATGTACATTTCAAAGAACATAAAAGCCTTCTCTATGGTTCCTGAAATCTCAGAAAGCCCAATCCACATAGTTAACTTACATCTCTGCCCTGAAGAATGTTTCTATCACTTCAAATTTCGGATGTCAGCTTTTTTAGTTCAGCCCCATTAATATAGCACAAAATATTCACACAAAGAATAACAAGAAATACAGAATAAAGAAAAATATTGACTGAAGTATTCAAAACTTCAGAGTGTAGTCACAATAAATTAGTTTGATTATGACAGCCACATAATGAAATGAAGAAATTACAGATACAAGGCAGAAAAACACATGTGCAAACATGCTCAAATAAAGTTTAGGGAAATCATATCTTCCCTGGGAGGATGCTTAACAATACAGGAAACTAATGTACAACAGAGGGAAGCATCAATAGAAATGTTATGAACATTGAAATATATGAATCACAGGATCATTTTTAATTAATTTTACTTTTTACAGTTTTATCCTCTAGCTACTGTTGGTAATATATCTCATAAAAGTTGAAAGAGATGATTTTAAAATAGGAAGAAGGAAACCCAATTTCTAAATGCTCACACAGAGTTGCTTTAAGAATGATAAAATACAGTTATAAGCCTTCCTCAATAGGATACTGTTTTCAGCCAAGGCAGTGTTTGAAATACCATGAATCAATATAAAGATATTTGAACAGTAGTTGTTACCTAATAAACTGTCTGAAATTCAGTGTGTAATTTATGTTTGTAGGAAATGAAAAATTTCATGACATAATTTTTTAATTCTTTTGTTATTAGATATTTTCTTCATTTACATTTAAATGCTATCCCATTTCCTAGTTTCCTCTCCGAAAATTCACTCTACCATCCTCTCTCCTTCTGCTCCTCAACCCACCCACTCCTGCTTCCTGGCCCTGGTATTCCCCTGTACTGGAGCATATAATCTTCGCAAGACCAAGGGCCTCTCCTCCATGATGGCTGACTAGGCCATCCTCTGCTACATATGCAACTAGAGCCATGAGTCCCATCATGTGTTTTCTTTGATTGGTGGTTTAGTCCCCAGAAGCTCTAGGGGTACTCGTTAGTTTATATTGTTGTTCCACCTATACGGCTTCAGACCCCTTCAGCCCCTTGGTTACTTTCTCTAGCTCCTTCATTGGTGACACTGTGTTCCATCCAATAGATGACTGTGAGCATCCACTACTGTATTTACCAGACACTGGCATATACTCACAGGAGACATTCACTCTATGTATAATCATATATCTTTTAGAGCCATGCTATATATACGTTACCAGAAAATTAAATTTACTTTAAAACATATACTGTCTGGGAAAAGCAGGAATCACTGTTATAGACTGATATCATTAAAGTTTGAATATAATTATTAAAGAAGATTCAAGTGGAAACATTTTTAAAACCCTAAATCTTTTAGATTTTTTTTTTTAAATTTGAAGACAAGAGTTTTGCTACCTTACCTAGAGTAGCTTTGATCTCACTCAATAGCTTAGGTAATTCTCAAACTTGCAATCCCCCTGCCTCGGCATCTTGAGTAGGTATACTTATACCTGTCTCATAACTACCTCTTAGAACATAAGCTATTTTTTATTTCAAAAAAGCAATTATGAAAGTTATTCATGGGGTTCTTCTTTTTTAAAAGATATATTGACTGTAAAAAGTCATAAGACTTAATACAATTCTTACAATTCAGACATAATCCCTGAGAAAAGGATAAACATTTCACATATCAGATCATAAATTCTTAATAATACTTTTATTTAGATTTAAGCCCTGAGAAAAATAAGGAATATTTGCATGAGAATATGAAACTGTGATGTAAAATATTAAAAACATATTTTCTGATGTTACTTGAAAGTCTACATAATAAATGACAGATATATTTTCAGATCTAATTGCCATTGAATTGCCATGGTCAAAATACTGTTGTTTTACTTGTATTTATTTTATTTTATTTACTTTTATTGGATATTTTATTTATTTACATTTCATTTGTTATCCCCTTTCCTGATTTCACCTCCATAGACACCTATTCACCCTCCTCCCCCTGCTCCTCCACCCATGCTTGCATTCCCACCTCACCACCTGGCATTCCCCTACACTAGAGCATTGAACCTTCACAGGACCAAGGGCTGCTCTACCCATTAATGCTAGATACCCAAATGATCTTACAGGGTAATCAGCCTTCAATACAATGCAATTGGTAAGAGACCAATCCCAGCTGTTTGTATAAGAGTGACCATTTCTATCCCAATTACAGCTAAATCCACTCCTAGCCTCACATACCGCCATAGGGTCATGTCCTAAAAAGCTAAAATGACAGAGGTCACAGGCACAGTCACACAGTTGATGTCACTATTTAGAAGAGAGAGACAGAGAGAGAGAGAGAGAGAGAGAGAGAGAGAGAGAGAGAGAGAGAGAATGTGCATTTTAGAACTTTCTCTGGGATTATGATCTGAAATTATATGTTTCTATACAAGAAACAGTGATGCTACTTACCTTAAATATGAGGTTATTCATTTTATCACAAAGCAGATAGACATTCCCCTACCAAACAAGGTGTTTTTTTTTTTCCTAGTATTAAGGAATTGTGACTATGTCCCATGTGGTCTGATACCAAAGGTCAACACACAAGGCTAACTTATGCACAACCTGCTCTCCAGACCTTTTCTGTTCATCAATAACCACTAGGCTTTTGTAAATGGTAATTTCATTCTTCCTGGAAGTGAATGCTCAGAAATGATTGATTCTGTGGTCCTTGTTATATAATCAGTTTTTAATCACACTTTTATTGTCAAGGTGAAAGAGGAAGGTTTTTATCTTTCCACTTTTAACTAAATGATTAAACACCATCAGTATCATAATGTCTCGGAAATGACAAAGTCATCACAATATGAACTGACAGTACATCCATTTCAGGACCATATTTCTATCACTTTCACAGGGAACTGAAAAGGCTTGAGAAAATTCACATTGTGCTTCCAACTAATAAGAATGGGAACTTCATAAAGATTTCATTAAGGTAGCTCTTTTCCAAGAAGCACAGAATATACGAATACGCAAAATCATCCACTGACCTCACTGTGCAAGTATGTTAGACATATGAATATAAACAGCTAAATCGAATTCAATTTCAACATGTCCCTTAGCAATAATTGGATACATTTACAAAAACTGGTAAGTAAAGCATTATCAAAATAACTGTTTTACTTAGTCTTTCTAAATAAGGCACCATGATTTACTTATTAAACTATCAGAGTTCATGTTTCTGTTTGATTATGCTCTAACACATTTGGTTGGATCATTACCATTTTCTTAGCATAAACTGAAATATTTACCTGCCAGTGTTGGCATGTTCTATATTAACCCACCTTGCATTTATTGTGAAGTGACCAATTTATGGAGTTTATAATTTGCAATTTGGAGGATGAAATCAAAGGGAAGTGACACCATGGGTTTTGACCACAATTGAGGGTGACAGATCTTAGTGAGAGCATACATCAGGCTCAAAGGTCAAGTTGTCTTACGTCTGGAAGGTGGGGGGAAAGGAGATGGCCCTAATGATAGCCTTACTATTTTATAGGAAGATCTCCAATGATATAAGTACCTCTCAAACGGCCCCAGACTTGAAATATTTATAGTATTTTCAAACACCATTGTGCCAGAAACTAGACTCTTACAAGTGGACTTGTGCTGACATTTGCTCAAGTTATTGCTGTATAAACACACACACACACACACACACACACACACACACACACACACACACATTCTTACAAAATATCATATGTAATGTTATGAAAGAATTTTAGAATTTTAGAATCTATAAAAAATTATTTATCAGGAGGGAGAAAAATCTCACAAAATAGCCAGAAAAAAAAACAAAAAACAAATAAACAGTTTTTCATCCTAAGATTTCTTAGTATTAAGTATTTAGTATTAAGTATTAAGTACTTCATGACTGGACTAGTTTGTTTCTCCTAAGATGTAAAACTTGGTCTTTATCTCTCCCATCAGGAACCTAAAGTTAATAAGTGTTTTACTAAGGGACACAAAACAACATAATTATTTTATCATGGTTTCAATGTTGTTAAAATTTTTTACATGCTTGTAATAATGATATGATGTATATTAAATTACTAATTAATTGCAAATTTCTATCTAATTAAATACTAATTTCTTCACTTTTGTGAGAAGCATAAATGAAATGTCAATAAAATGTAGTAGCAATATATATTATATAATATATAGTATATAAATACATAATTTGTAGAGAAGACAGTTTCTTTATTTATAATTTATTTATTTGAAAGAATTTATTATTTATTCTTGGCTGGCCTGAAACTCACTATGTAACTGAGAATGACTTTGAACTACTTCATTTCCCCACATCTGGATTGCATGTGTGTATCACCATGCCAGATTTGTTTTGTACTGGGTTCAAGACCAGAACTTTGTGCAGGCAACTACCAAACTAGCTGAACTACTCCCTAATCCCCAAGCAAAAACTTACAAAATATTTAGGCATAATTTATTGTAAAAGAGTAGAAAAATTTAAATAATTATGGACTAGTTTTTCTGAATATTAAAAAGAGTCAATTGTGCATACTTAAATGGTTCAGCAGTTAAAGATGATTTTATCAACTTGAGACTCAGAGTTCCATCTTCAGAAATCCCCAAATAATGGAGAGAACTGACACCTTCCAATTGTCCTCTGACCTACACACATGTGAGGATATGCATATGTGCACAAACATGTCTTCCCCTCCACATGTTATGCATCCCATACACAAGTAATTAAATAAATGCTAAAAACCTTAGTAACAAATCAGTTACCACAACGCAGGCATTATCCATGCTTTGTGGGACTGAGACGCAGAGTGGAACTTAGTGTCCATAGTGCTTCATCCATGCCTTTCCCATTCTTCATTTCTATTGTCGATCTGAAATGATGAAAGGTTTAAGCAGAAAGTGAGAAAATGAGTATGTTTCAGATTGAAATAAGGAACTGGTAACCAAAAGTAAAGATGTATGAACAAGCCTATGAAAACCTATCTGCCATTGGGTTTTTCACAGTATAATTGTCGTTGCTTCTTTTTATTGGTTATGGTATTTATTTACATTTGAAAAGTTGTTTCCCCTTCTGGGTCTCCCCTCCACAAACCTCCCCATTCTTTCCTCCTTAACCTTTGCCTTTAAGAAGGTGCTTCCATACCCACCCACCCACTCCTGTCTCACCATTCTAGCTTCCCCCTAAGCTGGGGCATCAAGCCTTCACAGGATCAAGGGCCTCACCTGCAATTGAAAAAGATGCTGAAGCCGGGCCGTGGTGGTGCACACCTTTAATCCCAGCACTTAGGAGGCAGAGGCAGGTGGATTTCTGAGTTTGAGGCCAGCCTGGTCTACAGAGTGAGTTCCAAGACAGCCATGGCTACACAGAGAAATCCTGTTTTGAAAAACAAAAAACAAAACAAAACAAAACAAAATTACGCTGAATAAGCTATTCTGTATAGGCAAACAATATTGCTTCTAGAAGACATCGGTTTTAATGAAAGGTCTCAGTGCCAGGCTTATAATATCTACATACGGGTATGGGTAGGGGATAAGAAATACAGGCGATTGCCATTACTATGTGTTGTCACCATTAACCCCAGGTTGATTCTGGTGCTAAAGACATCACACACATTGATTGCTGGACATAGACAAATCAATCTCCAGTAGATCAAGAAATACCTTGCTGGCTAGAGCTTTCACAGTGCTGATAGTTCCCCTGTGGGCTATTGAGAGAAAAAGGAGATAAAAGAGCTTACCAGCCCTAGAGTCTGCATGTTACAATAGAAGAATGCCTTTTTGTGGGTGTGAGCATTCACTCCCATGATTGGATTTGAAGTATAATCCACAGGAAAATTTCACATCTAGTACTAAAAACTTGCACAAAATCCTTAGATCAGGGAGAGCATAGGTCCTAGCTAGAACAGTTAAGTGAGTTCCAGGACAGCCACACTGAGATACTATGCTTCAAATATACATACAAACAAAAACAAAAAACAACAACAAACAAAAAACAAGAAAGGGAGGGAGTTGTTCTATAACTGTTTTGTTAAATGGTAATGCTGTCAAAATGTGTCCTAAGTGGTGATATTTATACCCATAGATTTGTGCTGCTTTCAACCCTCCATTGCAGTGGAATACGGGTCAACGCAGGGACTCAGAGTAGTTCAAGGTACTGGGAATAAGCAACTATGAGTGCTCCTTCTCTACCTCTATAACTCATGGAACATCAAGAAAAAAGGGTAAAAAAGAAGGTAAGAATTTGTCTTAGTGAGTGGTTACATTGAAACTCTTATAGAGGATATCATTTAATTGGGGCTAGCTTACAACTTTAGAGGTTCAGTCCATTATCCTCAAGGCACAAAATATGGCAGCATCTGGGCAGGGGTGGTGCTAGAGGAGGTGAGAGTTCTAAATCTTCATTCAAAGAAAGCCAGGAGCAAACTCTCCTCAGGCAACTAAAAGGAGGGTCTCAAAGACCATCCCCTCAGTGACACACTTCCTCCAACAAGACCACACCTCTTAATAGTGTCACTCCCTAGGCCAAGCGTATTCAAACCATACAGAATTGAAAGACAGGGAGGGCAGATGTGCAATGGCTGCTGCTGCATACATCTCACACAGCAGCTGTTGTTCCTTCACAAGATCTAGGAAAGATTAAGCAGTTACAGATTCTAGCATGGCTAGGAGGGAAGGGTTTAACTGAAGCTCCACTTGTTGCTGCAAGAGTCATTGGTAGCCGATGATTGCTGAGGAAAAAAAAAGTTTATTTTTTTTTTGTGGGAGAGTTAAGCTGCCAATGACCATGTTGGTGATCCCACAAAAATACTTAATCACTAGTTGGACTCAGTAGGTGAGAATAAATAAGGCATGAAGTTGGGAATGATATGTATTTGATGAATACAAAGGGGCATAGGACAGGTTGAATGGGAGGTAGATGTTATCACAATACCTTTTAAACATTAATAAAAATTTTAAAACATAAATGCAACATTCTATTAGGTAATGGTGGCTAAAGATGCCATAGTCAAATATCATTAAAAATATTTACTATAGGGGGCTGGTGAAATGGCTCAGCGGGTAAGAGCACCCGACTGCTCTTCCGAAGGTGATAAGTTCAAATCCCAGCAACCACATGGTGGCTCACAACAATCCGTAACAAGATCTGGCTCCTTCTTCTGGAGTGTCTGAGGACAGCTACAGTGTACTTACATCTAATAAAATAAATCTTTAAAAAATATATATTTACTATAATAATAATAATAATAATAATAATAATAATAATAACAACAACAATAATACATGCTTAGTTTTTACAATAATGGATCTGAATGCACTTTTATAATAATACAGTCTTACACAGAATTTTGTAAGAAGCATAGATGTGCAATAAATTAAATACAGTGTTCACACTGAGGTGCATATACTTACCTGTGGGAAGAGGACCAAGGATTGTTCTGAGAGGTGTTACATGATGAATCCCAGGAAATCTCATTGCAGAGACCAGCATCAGGATTCAAATCTGAGTTTTCTTGCCCAGCCTATAAGCTTAAACGCAGTGTTTTAGCAATTCCAAGCCCCTAAGTCTTTGTCAGTATCTCACCACACTCTCTCCCTGAGCTCCTATGAACCCTGTGCCTTATGAGCCTTGCCTCAGAAATAGTGGAATAAGTATCACCACCTGAGAGGACTTCTCTGAAGATGGTAGGATTGGCCAGCACACTGTCCTTGGTTCTTTTTTGCTGTCTCAGGGGTGTCTCAGGAGGCATCTTAGATCTAATGCCATGTACAGCAGACTCTTCGAGGAATCACGGTAGCTTATGGCACCTAGCTCTCCATCACACTCTTTCCTTCACAAAGTTGACTTATACATCCCCACACGTACCTATTGGTTAGTATCTCAGAAATTGAGAAACACTTTGAATTCAGATGAAAAAATCAGCACTTTGTGGAGCTTAACACAACAGGGCAATGATTTACAAAAGAGAGTGCAAGGAAAAAAAAAAAAAACAATAAACAAAAACATAATGCCTGCAAGACCAGAGCAAGCAAATAGACTAACATCCAATTTACTAATGAGGAAGGAAAATAGGCTTTTTTTGTAACTGAAAATCACACTTTGAGAATGTGTATGTCTAGTTTAAATTTAATAAAGTGTTTCCTTTATTGTCTTGTTTATTTTGCTTATCTTACTTATTTATTTTAATACTGTAAGATTCATCTTTGGTACTGGTGAAGAATGATCAGCCACATTAAAAAAAAAAAAAAAAAAAAAAAAAAAAGATGTGCCTACTTGAGAGGGTTTGATTTACTAACACTGGGGTGAGGCAAAGGAGAATCCACAAGACTGCCAAGGTTTCTCATGGTGGCTCTGTGTAGTATGCCTTCCTCTCAGTTAGAACCCTCTGGAATGGGACTCCAATGGAGAAAGAAGAGAGGTGACCTTTCTGTTTTGTGGTTTTCTTTTTGCAGAAAGGTGTTTTAGTTTCTATGATCTACTTTAAAGAACAGAATTTTGACTTCCATGTCTTACTCTAAGGTATGAAGAGGGGGAAGAAAATGGGTGTGTAGAACAGGAGGATGCCAGAAAGTCCCAGTTTGTAAGGTTTTACAATCATAAGTTCAAAGAATTTAGAATAACATAACATTATAGGTTGGAGTATCATACCTTTATTTACATGACATTATTCATATACATTAATTAGAACATAACTGGTGAGTAAATAAGAAGAAATAAGACATGGTTAAACTTCAAATACTAAAGTCACTCCATGTTCTCTCGCACACACAATCATGTAGATTTCTCTTGTTCTCCAACGTCATTTGTTAATTTATGGACAGTTTAGGGAGAAGTAAATTACCAAAAATTTGAACAAGAGGAAAATAGTATAGTTTTCTACACTGGATGGGAAAGTTTACCCAGATAGCCTCTTCATTTAATACTTTAGATAGACATAAAAATTGAGCATAATGGAGATTTCCTAGTACTTCTAATTTTATATGCCATAAAAAGATAAAAACAATTATGGCTGGAATCTCTCTTGGATTCCTATCTGATTCCAAGTCCTTTTTATCTTCTTTGAAAGAACTAAGATGGCACATAATGATTATGTATAGGAGACTGGTGTGTATAGACTTGGGTGGTTCAATTTGAAGTGGTGATAATAAACATGGAACAGAGGGACCATTGTGAAGAGATGTTCATTTTATGGGAGTGAGAATGCACGATGACCAGGGAGTCCATTGAGTTGGTCTGTATTTCATGTGTTCATTGTACTACTTGTGAAGTCTCTGAGGCAGGCAGCTTTCCCTGAAAGCATCACTTTGTTGAGGTGCTTGACATGCTTCTTTGGATACCTACCTCAAGAGAGAACGATGATGTGTCCTTGAACTTTTCCAGAAAATCTTCAGCTAAATTGAGATCTGATATTCAAGGCTAGTTTGGATATCACGTTTTCATCTACTGCTAGTGATGCTCAACTTTCCTAATGCTGTGACCATTTAATACAGTTCATCAGGTCATGGTGGCCCCAACTGTAAAATTATTTTGTTGCTACTTTAATTTTAACTGTAATTTTGCTACTGCTACAGATCTTAATTTAATTATCTCATATGTAGGATATCTAATATGTGGCCTCCAAGGGGTTGCATCCCAACAGATTGAGAAACACTGTGCTGAGGTAAGCCTTGGGTAATGTTCTTTGCTCTGCTAATCAGACTTCCAGAGTTTCAGTTTCTGGTGTTAGAAACTGAGGGGTGTGTGTGTGTGTGTGTGTGTGTGTGTGTGTGTGTGTGTGCGCGCGCGCGCGCTCGCGCGTGAGCTCCTCTACAATAACCTTCAAGATGATTAATATATACTTAGGAACCTACACAAATTTTTGGAATATTTTGATTTGCTCTGCAAGATAGCTCAGAAAGTGGATAATTCTGCCTGTGACCACACCCTATAACCCTAGTTTAATCCCTGTGCTCTACAGGGTAAAATAAGAAGACAATGACTCCAAAAAATAGTTCTTTTACTTCAGAACTTATACAGTAGGACATGCATCTCCCCAAATAAATATATGTACAAAAGACATTCTATACATCTTAAACTTGCTAATATTAATTTGATATTCATTTAGATATAATTAGCTCTTGTAATTTGAGAAAAATTGCCAATATAATCATATTTCATGAATGGTTTTCTTATGCATTTTTCTAGTAACAATGAAAAGTGTTATCTAATTGATTCAGTAAGTCACCTTTGTGATATAATTTTGTTCCCTTCTTTGTTAAGGCATGAACTAACACTTGGATCAATTACTATTATAATTTCCTCAAAATAATCAGAAGCAAATAATTGAGTTCCATTACAGTTCCATGTGTTTTCCTAGGAGTCTCAGCTTGGTCATGTAGCTGCATGTGTCTTTAGTCATCTTCTTGTACTAAGGACTTAATTATAATTATTTGAGCTATATCCCTGTGAAGGGGTAAGAACTGTGGTTTCCTTTGATATCCTCCTTAAGTGACTGCAACTTCAATGGCAGGAGATATTCCCTACTTTGCTCTAGTAAATGGTTATTAAATTTGAATGCTGAAGACTTTCGAAGCAATTTGTATTTTGCCTTTGAACGGCTCCTCCCATTTTTATCTAAAGTTAATGGCAATATTGAATTGCTAAGTCATTCTCATTTTAAAAAATGATAGAACAGGTATGTTTTACACACACACACACACACACACACACACACACACACACGCGCGCGCGCGCGCGCGCGCGTGTGTGTGTGTGTGTGTGTGTGTGTGTGTGTGTGTGTGTATAAATATATGGTGATGTTAGGGGTAATTTTCCTGATTTTTTTTCCTGTAACTTATATTGCTGTCCAATATTACCTATCTTTCTTTGTTGGTTTATGCATTCTTCTTTTATTTCTATTTTGTAGCTCTATTTATATAATTATGAACACAGTCTGAGTAAGAAAATAAATATATAAGAGAATATACACAATCCTGATACACCCCTGAATAAATATATAGGCTTGTCATGGTATTGCACAACACACATCAGATGTATTATATGCAAAAGGTCTGCATGAAATGAAGTCTTTCATTATGAAGGACTCATGATACCCCATCCTTCAGTTAGGAACTATTAGTGATGCATAGCTGCCAGAAGACAGAATCATTCCTTTTTAAGCATTTGTCATTTGTCATTGGTAGCCTGCCCATGTTCCAGTGGATGTTCCCACATCAATGCACATATGCCTGGGCAGCACTAACAGAAGCTTCGTAGGTTATTGAGAGAAAGAGAGAGCGAGCAAGAGAGAGAGAGAGAGAGAAAGAGAGAGAGAGCATGAATTTGTGTGAATACAGAGGTAAATGAATGGGACATGGGGTAGGTATGAATGGTTATTTCATGCTGTATGTAAAAGTCTCAGATATTAAAACACTAAAAATATCTAAATATATGACAACAATTCTTCTTTTTTTCTTAGGTTCTGAAAAGACCAATGAAAGGTTTGATTTAACTGGGAAGATAAGCCATCTGGTAGACATATTTTTGGTCAAAATAATTCTTCTCTTGAAACACTGAATATTTTTAAACACTATCTCCTATTTTATTGAAGCTGAAACATTCATATTTAAAAGAATCATAAATATATTAATGGGGGAAGCTTCAGGTCTTCCTAGAGTATAATACTTTTCCCCTTAAACTCATCCTGTAATTTTGTTTAATCACCTGGATTAAAGAAAAGTACTGTAAATTCAATGATTTCTCTAAGACAATATAATTTGAAACATGGTAATAAAATTTAATATTAAAAACACAATAGAAATCGTGAAAAATAGTAACTATGAGAACACTTTATAGAAATCAACTTTTCTGCATGTTTTTGTGCATTTGATATGATGCTTTGTAATCTCACTTGTAGGAAAAGAGATAGTTTCAGAATCTCATCTCTAAAAATTGATATTATAAGGAGGTAGATGCATATGTGAATATTTTGGTGGGGCTGTGCAATCTGGATAGTGAAGATAAAAATTAAAGGTAAATGAAAGTGATGAATGCTATAGTTATATTGAATGAATCTATAGATTACAGTCTATAGACTATACTATAGTCTATAGAATCAATGCAGTAAGAAGAAATAAACAACATTACAATCCAAATGGGTAAAGAGTAAAAGATTGAGTATTTTGATTCCAAAATGAGTGAAAACAAATTGCACAGCACTGAGAGTTTTACTGACTACCTGTGTGTTACAGTATTGATAGACATGATATACTGCATGAGGGAAAAGCCAAGGAGTCCTTAATCCTAAATGAATAACTGCAGGCAAACCTGAAATGCTGAGAGTAGGGGGAGTAGACTTCAAAGAAAGGAGTACATCACTTGGTTATCAAATACGAAATAGTCATCCCTGAAAAAAAATATACAAACGACCCTAGACAGACTGAGCACATTGTACTTATGTATTCAGTAGTGTGTGTGTGTGTGTGTGTGTGTGTGTGTGTGTGTGTCTGTTTACATGTTTGTGTGTGTGTGTGTGTGTGTGTGTGTGTGTCTTGCAACAATACATTTGCTAACTTAACTTCACTGCTTCATTGCTTACTTAACTATCTATTTACTTATGGTCTTTGTTAGAGATTCTATTGCTATCATGAAACACCATGAGGCTTAAACTTCAGATCACAAACCATTATTGGAGAAAGTCAGAACAGGAACTCAAACAGGCCTAAAATCTCTAGTCAGGAGCTGATGCAGAGGCTATGGTGGGTACTGCTTACTGGATTGCTTCCACTAGCTTGTTCAGCCTTCCTTCTTATCAAACCCAGGTCTACCAGTCGGTGAATTGTACCACCCACAACTGGTGCTCCTCTTACTAGCTTCTCTTTAATAGCTAAATGAGAAAATGTGCTACATTTAGATCTTATAGAGCCATTTTCTCAACTGAAGCTCACTTCTCTGTAATGGCTCTAGCATGTGTCAAGTTGATAGACAAATCCAGCCAGTGCAACCATTATATAAGGGCGTTGATCCACACGGTGATAAACATATGATTAATCTATCCTATTCTAACCTATTGACATAAAGGCTGTCCTACCCCCATATCTTCAGCCTTACATTTGATTTTTTTTTTTTTTAAGAACATAGCTTCCACCATCCACCATCCATCAAGGCAACTATTAAATTCTCCTGAAAATATTGAGAAAGCTATCACACTTTTACCAGTGCCCTCTTGAGAACATCTTTAGTGACTGCAATACAGTGCTTATATATATATAAAAAAACAAACAAACTTGCATTTATATCTTTAAAACTTTCACTCATTCCTTGAAGTTAGTGAGTTTGTTTTCTACAGTTCTTTTCCTATACTGCTTTCTATCCTTGTGGTCTCTTAAATAATTTTTGTAAGACAAAATTTAGTATTTGGAAGGCTGTGTATTCAACTAAATGATAAAGTGGGTACAAAGTCTTTGGTTTGAGCTCAATTATCCGTTACTTCATGGTTCCTTATTTGTGCTATGGAGTTCTGTGCTGCTTGTTTATTATCTAGCACTGTATTTTTAAAATTACATGTTATTCTGCTCTCTAGAATGGCATGTAAATAAAATTGAGTATATAGCCATGTGAGATTGGCTTCTTTCACTTATACATTTAAGATTGATCCGCCAACTAATTTTTTTCATTGTAGTTATTCTTTTCCTTTCATTACAGAATAATAACCCTATAGGTACAGATGTATTTCAGCTTGTTAAGCTTACTGAAGCACATTGTAGCTATCTCCAGTTTTGCTAAGTATGAATGATTAGTTATATACCTTCCTTTATGAATGAAAACATGGCTTAAATTTTACTAATGGAACACAACAAAGCAGTATTATTGCCAAGTTTTGAATGTAAGTTTGAAAATATAGATGTATAACTCCCAACAACTGTCTGAATATCCTAGAACAGGTTCTTTTCAATGTAGATAGATGAAAGACTAATTTAATGGTAGAGAAATCTGATAGAATTCACTCCAGGGAGGGTGTCCAGACTTGGATGGCAGGGCATCTCTATGCAAATTCTTGGGGCTAGCAGCCACAAAAGCATTTCCTGCAGGAGCACCTAATTGAGGACTGCCTTAGAAGGGATCAAAATTGCTTGCAAGAGTGTCATTGTTTGCTCCACCTCACTTCCAACTCCCAAGGGCAGGTAGGGTCAGGTGGTAAGCAGTCCAGGACACAGGCAACAGGAGGGATCAAGGAACAATATATGTTTCTCCTTGGGAAGGGGGAAATTGAATAGATATTGTGGATGGACTAGACTAGTGTTGGGAACAGGTGGGGACAGGACCAAGTAGGATCAGGTGATGATAGGATGAATAAAGAGAGTACTGGGAGAAATAAATGAAATTGAGGGCATTCAGGGGCATGGTTGAAGCACAGTTTATTCTCTTATACACCCCTGGATCACCTGTCCTTAGTGAGCTTGGCCAATCCTGAAGATTCCTAATTCAGAAATTGCACTACAGAATTTTATGAGTTCTTACTAAGTTCTAAACTGAGTTCTTTTTCCCACATGGCCCCACCTTGTATCTAGTTGACATAAAATTAGCTGGGATAGTAGTAGTATATACAATTAATCTACTTTCTCCAAAGGGATGTTTTCTTTTCTTTTGTTTTTAATATTGATTGATTGATTGATTGATTGTTTTTTTTTTGAGACAGAGTTTCTCTGTGTGTCCCATTCTGCACATTTAAAAATTTATTTATTAAATTTTAATTATGTATATTTTGAGGGTGCATTGCACACGAGGTCAAGTGTTAACAGAGTCCAAAGGTATACTGTATTCACTGGGATTTGAGTAACATTGAGTTTGTGAAATACCTCGCATAGGTGCTGGGAACTGCACTCAATACTTTTGCAAGAAAAGGAAGTGGTGTTACTTACTGGGATACATTTTTCATTTTATAATTATTTCTCTAAGGCAAGAAGAAGGTTCACGTCACATACGTGCCAGTTTTCCTCTAAAATATGTGTTTAGAAGAAACATAATATATGAAACACTTAATACCACCTCTTAGCTCTTCAGTTGCTACCATTCACTTTCTCCAGTGGAAAGTGGACTATCTCTGTGTCCATGTGTTTTCTCACTTAAGAGTAGTTTTATGGGTAGCTATATTCCCAGAATCTTCAGTAACAATATACAATAATTAAATTTATTTGATAAAAGATTTTAAAATACTAAATGGTTTTAATTACTTAAACAGTTCATTATGAAATTACATCTAAATATTATTATTCAAAGCTAAGTAGAATAATCAGCCATGGTGTTAATGACAGGACTGTACATGAGGATTAATCTGTTAGTATAATTTATTATTGTACCAAAAGAACACAAAACCACAGATATGGCCAACATTAGGGCTAGGAAGATCTGTAACACTTGATCTGTGGACTCTCCCCACAGGAATGAAAAGGAAGCCCCTTGTGTGGAAAGCACAAAGGAAGGCATTAGTGAATGTAAATAGAAGACAGCGATGCACATTGAGTTTGGGAATCCCATTTTACATCTCCTTATCTAGTTTTCACTTTATTCAGTGTATTTCAATCCAAATGCTGAAAAAAAAAAAAGATTATTTCAATTACAAATACAAAAGCATTTTATTTAAACAGTAATTGCAACAGTTTAATACATAATCAATTCTAATACCATCATAAGGTCAAGTTGAATAGAGATTGTCTAACTTCATTAACATCAGCATAATTAGTGCCAGATTCACCTCACTCCTGGTGAGGCCATTTCTTATTGATTGACCGGGAAATGGAGCAAATAGAGGCTTTCCTCTAATTATGTAAGCCCATCTTCACTTACCTCATAAAATATTGACAATATTTTTAAATTAATGATGTTCACTATATTATTATGAATGTTTCCATGTAAGATTAAGCTATAAAAAAAACTACAGAAATTTGTTTAAAATATTAAATAATAAAAGGCTACTTAGCTATTAAAAACGACCACTTCATGAATTTGGCAGGCAAATGAATGGAACTAGAAAATATCATCCTGAGTGAGGTAACTGAGACTCAAACCCAGTGGTATATACTCACTGATAAGTGTATAGTAGCCCAAAAGCTAAGTATATCCATGATACTATTATCAGACCACATGAAGCTTAACAAGAAGGAGGTGTGTAGTATGGATGCTTAAATTCCACTTAGAAGGGAGGACAAAATAATCACTGGAGGCAAATGGAAAGAAGAACCTGGGTTGGAGAGGGTGGAGGGAAGGGGTTACAGTATCAAGAATGGGAAGAGACAGGAGAGAAGTACAGAGGGCCAGGAGAAGTTGTAGAACTATGTAGCAGTGGGCTTGGGAAACAAAGGAGCCACTAGAAAGTCCCAGCAGCCAGTGAGTGATACAGAGCCTTCCAGTGCCCAATGGGGATGGCATTTACCAAAATACCCCGCAGAGGGCAGATAGAACCCAAAGATAGATCACACCTCACTCATCTCAACATTTTTAACTCAGAATTGTTCCTGTCTGAAGGGTTTCATATCAGCTATTGTATGATGCCTGGTTGGTGGTCCAGTGTTTGAGAGATCTAGGGGTCCAGATCAATTGAGACTGCTGTTCCTCCTACATGGTCACCCTCCTTCTCAGCTTAAGAAAGGGATAGATTTTTTAATATAATCTCAACAATAAAATGAAAAATAAAAGGCAACATTAAAATAAATCTAATTACACATAAAGAATCTTAGTCAAACCAAACTATAGTTGGAATATATATATATATGTGTGTGTGTGTGTGTGTGTGTGTGTGTGTGTGTGTGTGTTACATTTCTTTTGTCCAATGAAATGAGAGAGTTCAGTTTATATAAACTTAATATCAAGTTTCAACTTGAGTTTGCTATTGGTTAATTTTAGTGTATTATTTATTTTAATAGACACTTTTTCTCCTTTGTAACTGTGTGATTAACCATTTCTCTAAAATTGTTAGAAAGAAAGGCTCTTGGTTAAAATGTAACTTGCATGATTGTTAGGTGAATTTTTGGTTTATGACAGTTTTTATTTAATATGACTGTATCTAATGAAATATTCATAAAATTACTGGTTTGGAGAGAACCTTGGAAATGCAATTGGTCTTTCTCTTCCCTGAAAGCTGTAAGACACTCTTATTTTTCTTCATCCTGAGAACTCCAGGGAAGACAATGCTGTAATTTCTTCCAGTGCGGAAGCTTTCATGTTTTCTTAAAGCAACATGACAATTCTCTTTTAGAGCATGTGCAGTTTTAATGTATACACTTTTTAATCGCAGTTTAGGGAGATAATTGTGTCTATTTAGTGACATTCCACATTGTTTGTCATGCCTATTTACTACTTGCTTTCCCTGTTTGTGATTTAAATATTCATCTTGAAAGAATTTTCTCATCCTGATTATTAAATTCATTTACCCTTATGCCAGTGATGTTTTATTTCAAGCAAGTCACATACTACTTAATAATTTATGAATTTTAATGTGTGTGTACACATGTGTGTGTGTGTGTGTGTGTGTGTGTGTGTGTGTGTTTGTGTGTATGTTCATGAGTTTGGAGGTGTGCTTACACATGCTTACATATCCTAAAATGTCAATATAAAGTTCTTCCTCAATCATTCTCTTTATTAATTTTTTAAATAGGGGCTTTGACTAACCCCAGAACTCATAAATTTTGTTATATACACTGTCAAACAAGCATGAGGGACATGCCTACTCACTCAATGCTAAAATTAGAAGTGCAGGGTACAACATCTGCTTTTCTGCGGAGACTGCTTTTTCTTCTGCTGCTTTTATTTGTTTAGCTTTTCTGTGTTGTTTTATCTTATGTTATCTTCTTATTATCCCTTCTTTTTTTCTTTTTTTTTTTTTTTTTTTTTTTTTTTTTTTTTTTTTTTTTTTTTTTTTTTTTTTTTTTTTTTCCTTTTTTTTTTTTTTTTTTTTTTTTTTGTTTTGTTTTGTTTTGTTTTTGTGTTTGTGTTTGTTTTTCAAGACAGGATTTCTCTGTGTAGCCCTGGCTGTCCTGAAACTCACTTTGTAGACCAGGCTGGCCTTGAACTCAAAAATCTGCCTGCCTCTGCCCCCAGAGTGCTGGGATTAAAGGTGTGACCACGCCCAGCTCATTATCTTTTCTTAGATTCTTGATTTCTAAGGAGACACAGAAAGGGCATGAATGTGGATGGGGGGAAAAAAAAAAGTTCTGGAGGATCTGGGAGGAGTGGGGAAGGGGAAACCTAGAACTGAATGTATTGTATGATAAAAAAAAAAAAAAATGATTTCAATGATGGAGAAAAAATAATCATAACAGATTCCCAAGAATAAAATAAAAGTAGATAATACAGATTTTATGCCTTTCTTAAGTATCTGTTATTACTCTCACAGTTGTTGTATTTTAATGTAAGAAAATTATAATTTCAGTAATATTCTACCCTATTAATATTGATGAGAAGTGATAGAATATGTAAATCTCATTCATAAATGTGCTCTAAAATGGCAACTTTAATTAACTCATGGGCTGAAAATCCCTATGTGTCCTGCAGCACTTTTCCTTCCAGAGCACTGTAGAAGCTGTTTATACTTAATGGCACAGTAGCACAGAGTACAGATGGCTGGCCAACACTTTAATTTCCTATGGTGCAATGTCTGCCTGAAGAATTTATTACAAATGAGTAAATGAATGAAGGTGAGGAGGAGGACATGACTACTCTTAAAGTATGGAGATCCTTATTGTAGACCTAGGGCAGAAAGCAGTCATAGGGAAGAGTCCCGACTGAACATGGCCAGCAGACTAAGTAGGAAAATTAGAGGAGGGAAAGGGAGGGAGATCAAGAGAGGACCTGATGACCTAGAAGCATCCAGGGCCAAGAGGCTAAGACACCAGTGTAGACAGAATGTCTGGGTGACATAGAGATTAGGCTGTTGGAAAGTCCTAGAAGTGAGAAGTTTAGAGTACAGTGCAGAATGAGAAGGCTGAGAGGAAACACAGGGACTGAGGAATACTGAGAGAGTTGGCCAGAATCCACTTTGTTATGTTAATAGGCACCTCAGTCATTTGCTTACTAGGACGGAACAGTAACCTGTTCCTAACATTTGTTGAAGACTTTTAGGTCATCCTTAAGAACTAAATATGCTATGTTAATGTAAAGCATAAATTTTGCAAAACTTATATTTTTTTTTTACTACTTTTATTAGATATTTTCTTCTTTTACATTTCAAGTGTTATCCAGCTAGTTCCCTATATCCTCCCCCCTCCCGGCCCTGCTCCCCTACCCACCCACTCCCACCCCTTGGCCCCTGCGTTCCCCTGTATTGGGGCATATAAAGTCTGCATAACCAAGGGGCCTCTCTTCCCACTGATGGCCAACTAGGCCATCCTCTTCTATATATGCAGCTAGAGACNGGCCCTTTCAGCACCATCTTGCTGGCATATGCTATAGTGTCTATGTTTGGTGACTGATTGTGGGATGGATCCCTGGCAGCTGCAGTCGTTGGGTCCTTCTGTCTTTGCTCAAATTCTGTGAATTGAGCTCATGTCATAGATCAACTTTGTGTCTTTATTCATTGAGCCATCTCAATGGCTCTTGCACCGAGATTTTTAAATTACTCTTAAAAATATAAGTTTTGCAAAACTTATATTTTTAAGAGTAATTTAAAAATCTCGGTGCAAGAGCCATTGACATGAGCTCAATTCACAGAATTTGAGCAAAGACAGAAGGAGAAAACAGGTTTGTCCAGTTGCCCCCCTGAACTCAGCTCTGACAGCATAAATAAATAAAATAAAGTATACTTTTAAAAATAAATATACAGTGGAATTTTAAATACTAATATGGATTCTCTTGTCTAGTAGTAACTTCACTGGAAGAGATTTAGTTTAAGATGAGGTGTCCCTTGAGGAAGAAATGGATCAATAGATAAGGAAGGAACTGGATGGAAGAGGGGATGGGAGGGAGAGATCATATGTAAGGAGAGCAGGGGAGAGAGAAGGAAGATCATTTGAGTAACACAGGCAATCTCTATGACTTTTCTGAGACTTGGGATCGAGAGAAAACCCAGAGGGTCTAAGGAGACTCTAGCTGAGATTCCTAGCAGTTGAGGATATGGATCCTGAAGTGTCCACCTCCTGTAATAGGCAGGACTTCCAGTGGCAGGATAATGACAGCAACCCAACAAAAAGCTTCCCACCCAAAATGTGTCCTTTCTATATGATGAGCAGGGACAAAGATAGAACAGAGACCAAGGGAATGGTCAACCAATGAATGCCCCAAATTGAAACCTGTTCCATGAGCAAGCACCAACCCCTGACACTATTAATGATGCTCTGTTATGCTTGCAGACAAGAAATTGGTATAACTCTCCTCTGAAAGGCTACACACAACAGCAAATAGAGGAGATACAGAGACTCACACCTGAACAGTAGATGGAACTTGAAACTCAGAGTTTTACAGATTGTCTTAGTCAGGGCTTCTATTCCTGCACAAACATCATGACCAAGAAGCAAGTTGGGGAGGAAGGGGTTTATTCGGCTTACACTTCCATACTGCTGTTCATCACCAAAGGAAGTCAGGACTGGAACTTAAGCAGGAGCTGATGCAGAGGCCATGGAGGGATGTTCTTTACTGGCTTGCTTCACTTGGCTTGCTCAGCCTGCTCTCTTATAGAACCCAAGAACCCAGAGATGGCACCACCCACAAGGGGCCCTTCCCCCTTGATCACTAATTGAGAAAATGCCTCACAGCTAGATCTCATGGAGGCATTTCCCCAACTGAAGCTCCTTTCTCTGTGATAACCCAGCTGTGTCAAGTTGACACAAACCTAGCCAGTACACAGATGAACTGGGGAAAAGATTAAGGGACACAAAGAGGACAGGAAATCCACAGGAAGACTAACAGAATCAACTAGCCTGGACCCTTTTGGGCTCCCAGAGACTGAATCATCAACCAAAGAATACTTATGCAGGAGATGAGAAACTTGATCTTCATGGGTGTACTGGCTGGTTTTATGTGTCAAGTTGACACAAGCTGGAGTTATCACAGAGAAAGGATCCTCCCTTGAGGAAATGCCTCCATGAGATCCAGGTGTAAGACATTTTCTCATTTAGTGATCATGCAGGGAGGGCGCATTGTGGGTGGTGGATCCCTGGGCTGGTAGTCTTGGATTATATAAGAAAGCAAGCTGAGCAAGCCAGGGGAAGCAAGCCAGTAAGTAACATCCCTCCATGGCCTCTGCATCGGCTCCTGCTTCCTGACCTGCTTGAGTTCCAGTCCTGACTTTCTGTGGTGATGAACAGCAATATGGAAGTGTAAGCTGAATAAATCCTTTTCTTCCCAACTTCCTTCTTGTTTGTGATGTTTGTGCAGGAATAGAAACCCTGACTAAGACAAATTGGTACCAGCATAATGGGGTATGCCTGTGACAACCTGGCCATCTTCGGGGGAGGATTGTAGAAGGAGTTTGGAAATTTGGACTAGAAGAGATATTGGGTTTTAAGAGCTCTGTGGGTTGTTCTGTAGTAGCTTGGAAAATAATGTTGAGAACAGTAGAAATGGTAGAGGCCTGGCTTATGAAACTTCAAAAGGATAATTGAAGACTTATCAGGGCCATTGCTCTTCTGATTGTGAAGATGCTGTGGTTTTGATTAGCTGGATATGAAGAATCAGCTAATAAGATACCAGAACTACAAAATTGAAACTTTTTGCACTACTTGAACTATTTAAGCTGTTTACCTGGAACTACTAAATTAGCTATAATTAAGAAGAGAGTAGTATAACTGAGGTGAAATCTTCTGAGAAGAGTTTTCTGAGAGCACAAGGAAGCTATGTTTCATAAATAGCCAAGGTTGTATCTTGAGCTGTGGCTAGACTTGGCAATGTGTAAGAGTTACCCAAGCAGTACTGGTTTTGAAAACATGAAGCAGTCATGAAGAACAACTGAGGCTCAACACTGTGAGAGGCCATGGAAGGCCATTGGTGAAGGTGCAGCCTCAGCTGCAATTGATGGCCCAGGACTGAAGGGGTCATGCAATGGAGTTAAGGCTTGGCAACATGAAGAGAGACTATGAGAGGCTATTGGTGAAGCCTAGTTGTAATTGAAGACAGCAGTGTTTTGGAGATGCCAGTACCGTGGGGTGACCACCGAGAACAGCAGCAGCAGTGGAGTACAAGCATCTGGAGCCTAGAAGACAAGGTGTGTGCTACAAAGGGAAAGGCTGGAGAAATGACCCAAGCCCTAACAGTTTTCCAGAGGAGTGGTCCCAGACATTGAACAGTTAGAGTTTGATTTTACTTTTGATTGTCACTGTGCCCTTATATTTTTCTGTCTTGAAGGAAGAAATTTTTTTAGTAGATACCACACTTAAGGGCTTTAAATTCTAAAAAGACTTCAAATTTTAAAAGAAATTGGATGCTTTAAAGGCATTGAAATTTTTATATGTAATAATTTGTAAAGACTGTGGGACTTAATCAAGCTGAGCAAGCCAGGGGAAACAAGCCAGTAAGTAACATCCTTCCATGGCCTCTGCATCAGCTCCTGCCCTGTGTGAGTTCCAGTCCTGAATTCCTTTGATGATGAACAGCAATGTGAATGTGTAAGCTGAGTAAACCCTTTCCTCCCCTAATGCTTCTTGGTCATGATGTTTGTGCAAGAATAGAAACCCTAACTAAGACAGTGTGTGTGTGTGTGGGGGGGGTGTGTGTCCACTAAACAACTGTAGCAAGGGCTGCCCCTGAGCCTGTTGCCTTCCTGCCTGCCTGTGAATCCTACACCCCTAAATTGACAGCTTTGTCTAGCCTCATTGGTAGAGGGGTGGGGTCATAGGGTGTTAACACCCTGAGGGCACTTCCCCTTCTAAGGAGAATGGGTGCAGGACTTGCCTGAGGGAGTACTGGGAGGAGAAGGGCTGATATTAGGTTATGACGTGAATAGATACATTTAATTTTTAAAAAGGAAACAAACAAGCAAACAAACAAACAAAGAACTCTCATGCTCTTCTCGGAGGACCTACATTCAATTTTCTCTGTTGCTGTTGTGTGACTCAAACCCACCTGTATCTCTAGGTGCAAGTGATCTAATTCCTTTGAGTTCTTCATGTATGCACAAGCAAAGGAACATGCCCCTACACAGACACATATACATCTTTTTTTAAAAAAGTGAGGTGCCAGGTTGAAATTATCACAAAATTGTTTTCAATAATTAATCAAGATTTCAATAACTAATCCTGTGTACTTAGCTACAACTTAATCTGATGCAGGGTTTTGAATAAATTGATATCACCTCTCTCCAAATACTCCAGCTTGTGGCTTGTAAGGACCTGACAGAAATAAATAAATGGAAAAATACAAAAAAAAAAAAAAAATGCAAAGTAATTCCTCCAAGGAAACAAATAAGCAGCAGAAATCATCCTCTGACAGCTTTATACTCAAGTGTGTCACTATTAAATCCTAATTTTTCCTTGCATTTTAGTTTCCAATATGTTAATTTTAAAATTGTATCATAAAATAGAATAAATACTAAAAGTCATACAATATTAAAAAAAAAAACCTCAAAATTTAAAATGTCCAAGTTTTTTTTTTAAGTCGAATAACAATTAAAAGTCAAAAGTCTTTTAACAGTGGGCTTCTTGAAAGTTAAAATTAATTATAATTTCTTTCAAATTTTATGATTACTGAACCAGGACAATAAAATCACTTTGAAACCCAAATCTAGCCATAAAATATTCAGAGTCCAGTGTCTTTGATTCACTTAAGAGTCAAAGGAATTACTTTTGGGATAGCACTTGAAATGTAAATGAAGAAATTAACTAATAAAAAAAAATGTGGGGAAAAAAAAAAGAATTTCTTCTTCTGTGGCTCCTATCCTGACTTTTTTTTGTTTTGGTTCCCAGGCTCAGGACAGCTCACTCTATACCTGCTGGTGTCCTTGGTAGACATACTATGATCTTAGTGTCTCCCATACACTGCTCTCTAAAGCTAAGTCTGCACTGTCACTGATGGCCTCTTGACAACTCTACCCTGCTTCCAGCCTTATCAATGACATCAAGTCTCAGCTTCCTTCTATAATCTCTTGAATCCTGAGGTTTCCAGTGCAACCAAAGTGCATTTTCCCCAGAGACCAATCCTCAGCTTCATAGTGCTTTTCACAACTCTGTTAGAATACAGCTTTCATGTCTTCAAAATCAGCAGCATAGGGGAGACTCTTACACATTCGCGAGTTCAGCTGTGAGCCTGAGATGAAGCCCTCTGGATGCCCTCTGGACCATGGCTTCTGTGTACTGACCCTGAGTAAAATTCCCAGGCTATACTACTTCAGTGATGCTGGTATATTCTTAATAACAGCTGCTTTCTCAGCATCAGATAATTACCTTCAATTGTCTATTTAAAATAAATATTTTACATCAATGTTGCTGGCCTCCTATTAATCACAACTAATTCTTGAACCCAAGACCAGAAACTCCAAATTCTCAATTCAACAAATGGTCTTAATACAGTGCTTGAGACTTTCAAACATTCTTCTGAAATATCAACAATCAGGCTTCCAGAATCTGCATTATTCTCATAATTATCTTTCAAGGGCCTACATCAGCTCATTAATCTCTGATCACTCAATCGATTTTCAAGTCTAAAAATGGAAATACTTCCACCAAACTTAGAAGCTACATGATTATGCATGTCACAATACCTTTGCTTTACTGATTCCAGCTTACTTATGGCAGAAGTCAGAGAAAGAAGGGTCTCACAAAGCCCCAGAGCCCAGCTAGCCTGGTCTACTCAGTAGTGCACAACAAAAGATCTTGCCTCAAGGTGAAATAAGACCCAAATCTCAGAATGTCTTCTGACCTCCTCATGTGTGCATATTACATGTTCATATCTGACAGGGGTAGGGAGGGATGAAGAGGGAGAAAGACAGAGAGACAGAAGAACAGAAAGACAGAGACAAATAGAAAAACCTTATTTGTATTCATATAGGTATTCTCATCATGATTTTCCTCTGAAAAATTTATTGTATGAATTTGTATTGCCCAGTTCCTCACCCCTGTAAAGATGTTTGGTTGTACTAATATCATAAGTTATATGACCATACACTTTATACTACTTCAGAAATTTAAAACTTAACTGTTTCCTCTTTCATATCAAAAAGAAAACAAATCTACAATGAAAAAATTGTATCCTCATCTTATAATTCTCTCTTTTTTATTTTTTGGCAGTAAACACACACACACCACACACACACACACACACACACACACACACACACACACACANATATATATATATATATATATATATATATATATATATATATATATATGACCTTTATTTTGTAAATTAAAATTTATGCATGTTTTAAATCACCCATTTATGATTGTATATATAAAAACACGTCTCTCTCTTAGAAAGCAAAACTACCAACAGTTTAAGATATTTTATAAAAGATACTTTTTTTTCTGAATATACTTTGCCCTGGATACACTTCCACTGGGCATCTAAATGACTACTGTTCATGTTATATAGATTGAATACATTGACAAAGGTCGCGTTCAAGCATTTCTTTCATTACACGCCCCATTAATCAGGGAATTGCTGCCTAGTTCTACTTGAAAGATTTTGATGTTATGTTCTTTTGTTCTTTGGAATAGGAACTTCTGCCTCATGTTTCTGTTTGCTTGTTGTTGTTTTTAATAATTCCAGTCTCATCAGTTCTTGATGCCCTTACTCGATTGGTTTCATCAGTTTGAGTGGCAACTGTTCTCACAGTTTGCTGCTAAATTATTAGATTTTTTATGTAATTATATGCTATGCTATGTTTGCTATGGAATTTGATGAGTGTCTCTGTGTGAAAACTCATGTATTTTTTCTGCCACATCCATATGTCTTCAAATAATTGAAACCAGATATACAAACCATGGAATAACTGGAATGCTTGCCTATCAATCTATCTTTCTGTGAATACAATACTTGGAGAAATTATTGCTACTAAAGTCTAGTCAGTTTATGATTTTTATATTGCTGTATAATTTTACTCTTACCTAAACCTTGACTTTACTTTTTAACTCATTTGTTTAATTTGTCAGTTTCAAAGAGAAAGACAGGAAATTAATGATATATTAATCTCATAAAACCCTGGCCACATACAAATATGTGAGATAAATAAGTCATGGTTTTCTCTGCATTTTCATTGTAGAGTCTTAATTTTTAATCTGCTTTTCTTCAGTGTAATGCTAAGTGATTTAATTTCATCATATATATATTCCTAAATGCAAATTTTAAATGCCTCAAGAAGTGTTCTGTGCTTATTATCTTATTTTGAAAACATACTGACACTTATGTATATCTTTGGATTAATTTTCTTTTTTTGTTAGATAGCTTATGTATTTACATTTCAAAATTTATCCTATTTCCCGGTTTCCCCTTCAGAACTCCTGTTTCCCATCCACCCTCCCTGCTTCTATGTAAGTGCTTCCCCCTCCCACCCACCAACTCCCACCTCACCACTCTGTCATTCCCATACACTGTGGAATAGAGCCTTCACAGGTCCAAGGGCCTCTCCTCCTATTAATGCCAGTCAATGTCATCCTCTGCTACATATGTGGCTGGAGACATCGGACCCTCCATGTGTACTCTTTAGTTGGTGGTTTAGTCCCTAGGAGCTAATTGAAAAGCTGTGTAAAATTTGAGGGTCAAAGTAAAAAAAAAAAAAAAAAGATGTGTAATTCCATGTCACTTGGTGACAGTGTTACATAATATTTTAATTTCTAGAATGTTAGTGGATGACTCGGATAAGTACTTTACTCCAATGACTTTTTTTTTTTTTTAATATTTTAGGTAATCTATAAACCTCTTCTTTCAGGAGGTTGAAATTATGTTTGGAGTAATTTTCTTTTGTTTTAATTTTGAATTTCAGTTATATTGTAATACTTTCTTTAAAAGATTGTACTAAAATCTTTTAACTCTTAACTTCTAAGTATAATATATTTATTTTGGTGCACTCTGAAATTAAAATTAAATCATTGACTCATGAGCTTCCCTGAATACAATAGAGAATCTAAATGTTATAAAGCATAGTTAAATAACTATTAAATCAATATTTATATATGTGTGTAATTGTTGCATGTACTCACAATTGTGTATGCTGTATAAATATCACTATCTTCTTTAAATTTAACTGTTGAAATATTAACCTTTAAGCTAATGGTATTAGAATACAACATCTTTGTCACATTGTAGGTACAAAGGGCAGAGTCCTTCCAAATAAATTCATGACATTACAAATGATTCCCAAGGAAGTTGAATTATATTTATGACATATAGCCTGTGAGGTCATCTTGAAAGACCTTTGCTTGTGAATAAAGTAGGTTCTAGTTGTTAAGAGTGTGAATCTGGAATGGGCTGGCTTTTAGAGTCCATGGCTTCTAGGATTATGGGAAAAGTATTGAAATAAATTTTACATTTTAAAAGTATTTTTCTAGACTTTTTACATCAAATTTTTCCTTCAGTAATTTCACGTATATATGTAATAGATTTTGACCACATTTGTGCCCTCAACATTTCCCTAGTTTCTCAATCTAAGATATTTTGTTAATACATTATAATATTGTTTTATCAGTAATCTAGTTAACTGTGTATTTTACTAGAACATAATATTAAGAGCCAGAAGGAGCTTTTCACACTCATAAAATAGCATTTTTGGCTGGTCTTAAAGGTGTCAAAATAAGCATTTGCTAAAAATCCAAATCCTGTGGTCTAGTTTCCCTTGGGGAAGCCAGTGAGAAGAACAGCTTATAGACTGGGAAGAATGGATTTGTGATCCTTCTCTGGCTTTTCATCCTTCTGGTGTTTTTATTAGCACAGCCTTGCATGGCACTGATCAAAAAGAAGAAATACTTTGAAAATACACACACACACACACACACACACACACACACACACATATTTATATAATATATACTCATGTGTGTATATGATGTGTGGGACAATAGAAAGTTTTACTTGTCTATGCAATAAAGAGACACCTCCAGTCTCTCTTAGGAGTCCCACAACTGTATCAAATTACACAAACATGGTACATATGCAGAGGACCTAGCACAGACCCATAGAGGCTCCAGGATTGCTGCTTCAGTCTCTGTGAGTCCCGAGGGGGCCTGCAAAACTCTTTAGGTACCAATTCTCTATGTATAGACATGTTCAACGTTACTGGACATCTCTGTTCAGATTTCCAAGCCAATTTATTCAACTACTGTAAAAAAAAAATACTGATTAACAAGTACAATGCGCAAAGCTTTGTTTTCAAATAACTTGAATAGCCACAGAAAAGCAGAGAGACTAAGTATCTATCATGAAGGCAGGGAGGGGACTGAGTGTTTCATGGATGAACGGAGAAAGCTTGTTCCTAAAGAGAAAAATCACATGACAATAATATAAATAATGAAGCAAAGCCAGTGTAAGATATGGTCAGGCTGAACTCCTTTTCTCTCTGCTAAGAGAGAATTACACTTAATTCTAAGGTATTGCAAATGAAAGAGATTTAATTATCATTAATTTATATAGAATTGACAACCATATTTTAATATCGATCAATGATATCTGGTACAAAGGGACAATTAAACTAACATATCCTAAGGCTTATTTCAAACAACTAAGGAAGACAGTGCTCCCTAGGTGCCCCGGTAATTAACTCATCTACAGTCTCAGTAGCATTATTCTGGGTTCAAATTAATAGAAATGAATTAATGAAATTAATCAACTGAGTTATATTGAATCTTTATTCATCTGGGATATATTTCTCAATTGAAGATGATGTTCATGCCTGATTTAGTATTACTACAAATTCAATTTTGCCTGTCTTTCAACATAGCCCAAAATTTAACCTTCATGTAACTATAAAATATGAGTGTGCTTGAATGAGGAACTTAAATGCAGAATAATTAGAGTTTAATATTTGAAATTTTCACATTTTCTCTCAAATACAAATAATATTAATATTTGCCTAACATTTGTTTTTGTTTATTATTTATCTTTATGTTTGGGATATTTATTTTTAAAATGAATAATATCCTAAATATAGTCTAGTGAAAATATGTATAAGAATGTAACAATTACGTTATTATACAAAATAAGTTTAAAATCTAATTGAAATATTTACAGTGAGACAAAATTACAATATTATAGTTTACTCCTCCTAATTCACAATATGATTACTTTTAATCAATATTTGTAATTCAATTACTTAAATGGTCTTGAAGTAGAAAGCTATTTTAGTTATGCATACAAGGCTCTTTGAAAGTATCTAACAATGATTTGCCTATTTTAAATGTATACTTTTCTCCTTTACTTCTGCATAATTACATTACTATAATTGTGTGCTATTATGTATCAAATATCCATGCACATGTATTCATACAAAATTTTGAAGTTTAAAAATAAATATATTTATAAAAATATCAATGATGGCTTTGAGAAGTGATTAAATTATAAACATCAGTCCCAAACACATCCCTTGAAAGATTCTATGGATGGATATTCAATGTCTTTCTTTTTCACTCTAATGACTGTATCTCACTTTAAGCATTTCCTGAAAATGCCTTTTTGGTTTCAGTAATGAAACAAAATATAGAATACCTGTATGCACTGCTTAACAATAAAATTCTCCTGTGAAATTTCTTCATGAAAACCTCTAAGGAATAGTTTGTTGTTGTTGCTGTTTTTGTTTTTGTTTTTGTTTTTGTTTTTTTCTGTATTTCAGTAGCATAGTCTGATGTAACAAGAGATAAAAATGGCTTTTAATTCCAGTATTATTTTATATTAAATATAGAAATTATATACCTTAAATATTAGCAAGGTTAGCTCTTAAAAGCTGAGGTATCTTGGTGGTTAATAGGGTTCACTGCTCTTACAGAAAAACTGAGTTCAGTACCCAGAAATTTCTTAATTCCATTCCAAGGTGACTCCAAAAATTCTTCTGGCCTTCATTAACAATCAAGAACCAAGACACACACAGAAATACTTACAAAACTAAGAAAGCAAATACATCATAAAATTTATCTTTAAAAAAGAATATCCAATCATACTAAAATATGAATTTTGATGTTATCTCAACTACTGAGGGATGTTTTAGAGTTATACCAAACTATTTATCAATGTCATGTTATTAAAATCCAAAATGAAACATTATCAAAGGCAAAACTCATTTTTAGGACATAATTGTAGCAGAGTAGCATGTATAAATTTTTTATTGGATATTTTCTTTATTTACATTTCAAATGTTATCCCCTCTCCAGGCTCCCCGCCTGGAAAAGCCCTATTCCATCCCCCTTCCCCTGTTTTTATGAGAGTGTTCCCAGCACCCATCCACCCATTCCTGCCTCCCCACCCTCGGGTTTCTCTACACCAAGGCATCGAACCTCCACAGGACCATGGACCTCTCTTCCCATTAATACCCAACAAGGCCATCCTCTGCTATATATGTGCCTGATCCATGGGTTCCTCCATCCTTCTGTGTGTACCCTTTGGTTGGTGGTTTAGTCCCTGGGACCTCGAGGTGGGGAGTATTGGTTGGTTGATATCGTTACTCTTTCTATAGGGTTGTAAACCCCTTCAGGTCCTTCAGTCCTTTCTCAAAATCCTCCATTGGGGACCTCATGCTCAGTCCAATGGTTGGCTGAGGGCATCACTTGTCTTTGTCAGGCTCTGGCAGAGCCTCTCAGGAGACAGCTATATCAGGCTCCTGTCAGCAAGCACTTCTTTGCATCCACAATAGCATCTGAGTTTGGTGACTAAATATGGGATGGAGCCCAAAGTGGAGCAGTCTCAGAATGGTCTTTCATTCAGGCTGTGGTCCACACTTTGTCTTCATGTTTCCTTTCGTGAATATTGTGTTCCCCCTTCTAAGAAGGACTGAAGCATCCACACTTTGGTCTTCCTTCTTCTTGAGTTTCATGTGGTCTATGAATTGTATCTTGAGTATTCTGAGCTTTTGGGCTAATATCCACTTATCTGTGAATGCATACCATGTGTAATTTTTTCCACAGAATTTATTCTCAGGATAGTAGAAGTGACCTTTGAAAATCAGATTATTTTTTTTTAGTATGATCTACCTCTTTTGAAAATGTTTGTGCTTATAAAGGGTAATAAGGATTACTATGCTCCCAAATGAGATGCTCATTCTCATCATCTGTTTCATTGGGTCTTTGCCATTACATTTAACTGATTTTTTGAAAATAGGGAAATGCAGAGGCATATGGTGAACAGTAGATGTGCAAAGGATTCTGTGTCAAGGGTTCCAGGGCAATGATCTACACTGTAATTTTCTTCTGGGATTCAAGTCACAATCTCCCTTAATGTTGCAGTAGTAAACAATTTGGTAGAAATTTACTTATACTCTTTTCTCTCAATCATAAGAATTCACCTGTAATTTCTGTTTTTTCCCCCTTTTTCTTGAATGGTACTTGGAGTTTTATGAAAAAAAAAAAATCTGTTTTTAGTGTGGACAACCTGCCTTACCAAATAAAACATGCAAGAAAATACAGACATAGGAAGAAACTGATTTTGAATAGTATGTGTTTGTCTTAGGTTTCTGGTTTTTTTGTTTGTTTGTTTGTTGTTGGATGCCTGTAAATTAGAAACCACTTTCAAATATGACTATATCGACCTTTTTTTTTTTTTTTTTTTTTTGACTGATTGTATTCTGCCCAGAGGGATTAAAGGCATGACTTTCCAGTGGGATCACACAGATGTTGCCAGAGCAGCCAAATTTCTGAATTAAAATTCCTCCAAACTCAATATTTTATATAAAAGCTATAGTTTGTATTCTACATATTTCCAGTGCTGAAAGTGCATCTTACATGGAAATATTTTTAAAAAAAATGAAAACAAATATTTTAATGATTTAAAATATAAAAAATGGACCTGTCTGTTTAGAAGTTGGGAATTTTTTGGCACTTGGATGAAGAAGTAAATAGAAACTTGGACTCAACATGGTATTAAAGACACATCGTTTCAGAGCTGCTGGCACTGGAATAATGCACTTTATTTAGGTACAACCCTGAAAACTTATGATTTCATAGGGAACAGAGTCATCAAACTATTCATCTAAATAGAAAATCAGTAACACAATTGTGCTTTCTGAACTTTATAATGCACACCAGAAAACTATGATTGTATTTCTGAAAATAAGAAACCAGCTCACATAGCACGAACATTTTCTATCCTAATTTAAATAAAACAAACTGAGTTATACATGGTGATATATAACTAGGACTCAGGAGAAAGAGACAAAAGGGTATCATTGAAGTCAAGGTCAACATGTTCTACATAGCAAGACCTTGACTAAAAACAATATATTGAACAATGAGGGCATGTGAAGTTTAGGCTAGTCTAGACTTGGTTGGTATTCATGGGATTAAAAATAAAATAATGCACGTATGAAATGCTGTCAACTGAAGAATATATGGGCAAAATGACATGTTGCCTAAAATTTACTTTAAAATAATCTACTAGTAAACATCATTAAAAGATTATATGAAGGAAAAAAATTAAGTACTTCAAATATATCGATTATCACATATTTTTCACTTTAGAGGTGTGTTAGTTTTGAATTTCCTTTTATAGTTGTGTAAAAATAACTATAAAGTGAAAGAACTCTATCACTAAGCTACACGTTCCGTCCTTACAAAATCCAAACAGTTGCTTTACCCACTTCCCCAAGTACATAAAAAGTTTAGATAAAGCAATCCTTTTTCTAAATGTACTGGCTAGTTTTGTGTCAACTTGACACAGCTGGAGATATCACAAAGAAAGGAGATTCAATTGAGAAAATGCCTCCATGATATCCAACTGTAAGGCATTTTCTCAATTAGTGATCAATGGGGAAAGGCCCCTCATGGGTTGGAACATCACTGGGCTGGCATTCTTGGGTTCTATAAGAGAGCAGGCTGAGCAAGCCAGGGGAAGCAAGCCAGTAAGGAACATCCCTCCATGGCTTCTGCATCAGCTCCTGCTTCCTGACCTGTTTGATTTCCAGTTCTGACTTCCTTTGGTGATTAACAGCAATGTGGAAGAGTAAGCTAAATAAACCCTTTCCTCCCCAAGTGCTTCTTGGTCATGATGTTTGTGCAGGAATAGAAACCCTGACTAAGACACTAAATAAACTTGCTTTAAAAAATTGACTCAAAAAAGGCAGAAGAGCATGAACACAAATCTGGGCTTATAAAGTTCTCATGAATACATCATAAAATATTAATTCAGTGGGTTTTCAAGTAAGTCCTACCAACTACTGAAGGAACAAGATGATCCCTGATAGACAGAGGCAGCATTTTAAACAACAAAACATGAGAGGCACATATTTAGTGGCTTGTATTGCCTTGATCTTGAAATGATAAGATAGAATATAAGAATTAAGAGAGTTCTAATTTAAGGAAAATATTATTATTGACATTATAGACCTCATTATATACCTCAGTTTCTATGTCATATTGAAGAAGTGTCCTCAAGTTAATTTTCTTCAGGGAAAAAAAAACAAAAAACAAAAAACAGGAAGCTTTTTCCTAGCAGCAAGGAAGATTAAGCATTTGGAAGTGATTTTCAAGAGTATAGAACAACAAAAAAGGAATCTAATATCCCCATGTAAAAATTAAAATTATTGGGAAAAACATGAAATTACTGATATGCCTTATTGATATTAATTTGCTTAGACAACAATATCTGACAATAACTCTAGATGTAAAAATAATTGCCCCAGAAAAAGGTTTAGAATGAATCATGTATGAATAATTTAATTATAAAAGATGCCTTACATGTGAATGTAAGTGTGTTTCCTACCTATGATGGCAATTGGAAAGATTTCTACCAAGAATAATTTTAAGGTATTGTTAGCCACTTCATCTCTTCAAAATTATTTTAATTTAATATTTAACAAAATATAATTTCATGATTATAAATGAAACTTTTACTCCTCAGATTTAATTTTCAACAGATGTTAAAGTAACTTTTATCTGATGGAATTGTTGTCCTGGAGGCTTACTGCTGAATAAACTCACACTTTCTTGTTCTTTCTGAACTGTGGCTGGCTGGTTCAACTCAACTATTCTGCTCAAACTCCTCTCCAATGTGACTGATTCAATCTAGATTCTTTCAACTCCTGACTGGATCATTCTGTTTGGCCTCAAACTAATTCTGGCAATTTGCTCTAATCTTCTGGCTCCTTTGTACTCTCTGGCTTCACCTGCCTCTGCTGACCTGCACTGAACATCATGGACTCATGAATGAATGCATTTACACAGCACTGCACTCATTGCCCTGACTGAACTCAACTCTGTCTTCCTTTCAAATAGCTTTTTTCTTGATTGTTGGACACGCCCTATCTCTCATGTATTTTGGCAAATCTTATTTATTCACCACTTAATCTGCCCCTCAATAAAACAGGTTGATTTAAAATAAAGGTGTTTTAAAGGACTTTGGGTAGAGGGATTAAAGTTGTATGCTAAGGGTGAATTATAACCAGATGCCAAAGACCTAGAAGATCTTTCAATAGATTGGAGCAGAAGGGCTGTTGGATCAAAATTCCTCCATGTATTATATTCAGAATTTTGATGGTGGATAATTTATCTTTCTCTCAGGAATTGCTTACAACTTCTCTGTTTTATTTCTGCTGGTGAGATTTAATTCATCTGTTATTTATTAGGGACCTTCAGCATGTGGGTCACCACCTAGAGAATGACCAAGCTGGTCTAATTTTATTCAAATAGTACACTGAATTTATCTGACTCTGGTAAGAATGCATGCTCTGGAATTGCTTTGATTACAAAAAGAATATTTTCATGAATGCTGTGCTGTGAACTGAATTCCTCTGGGATCATTTTGAGAATCAATTAGGTTAAAATGTCATAGAAAAGTAAAACAAATATGTTTAGAACAGCCAGAGTTTGAATATCTAGTTCATTACAAGAGAAAGTCATTAAATTTCATGAATATTAGCACTTTGTCGTTGCAGGTTAATACATTCAGTTTTCATGTTCTAAATTTGCTTCATTCAAAAAAAAAATATTCCCAAAGCTATAAATTCAGACACTTAAGGGCTACTTTTTAATATGTATGAATAACTTGCATTCATACTTGAGAACATTATATGTTTGCATAGTTTAAAAATATTGTTACTAAAAATTGAATATGTTATAAGTAGGACATATTAAAATATATTTAGCTCCTTATCCTAAAGTGAACCTGAATATCATCATAGAATCTATAACAATACCCAGGAGTATCAAGAAATTTTTTTATCATATCATAGCCTAGAACTGTTGAGTTTTATGATAAAGTAACTAAATTTACACTATTTGAAGAATTTAGTAAAATATAAATATTATAAGTACATGTACAAATATTTTAAAGTAATCTATAAATAACACATTAAATTTTGGGGGGATTTATAGAACAGTTATCTCATTCTGACTTTTGGGACTATTATTTAAAATGTAGACATAAAAGCATATGGCCTTATTTGATAATTGAAGATTTTGTGTATGTTTTGTCCCCCTTCACTCTTTGGCATCTTTCTAATATTTGTTTTTCTAAATGTTCCTTTAAACATATCCCTACAAGAGACTTTGTGAAATAGAGAACTCTAGATTGGGGGAGATATAGTTGATTGTACTTGACAGGAAAAGATAATTTAGAAATTCACTCATTTCTTAATCTGTTTTTAAACCCTCTCTACTTCTTTGGTATTTGTAATAGTTTTTAGTTATATGGTATTAAGAAACTAGAGTATCCACTTGCAGAAATACTAAAAGTGATCTTTGTTTCACATATACAGAATTCATTTGAATTGCATGAAATATGTACTTAGAAGGGCTGATCATAAAACTCTTAGAAAACGTTTTCTTGGAATTGGTCTTGATAATGACAGTTTGTAATAATATCACAAACTCAAGACCAAAAGCAAAATCATGTGAAACTAAACTAGAATGAAAAGCTTGTAATGACAAAAACAAGCAATGAAATAGAAAAAAAAAAAAAAAGAAAGAAAAAAAGACATGTCTGAAAGGAGATTCATGTCATATCAATTATCTTATCTATCTAATGATGAACTCTCTCTTTTGATACACAACTTAAAGTATATAAAAGCCTTGAGTAGATATTATACTCAATAATAGTAACATCAAAGCATACTAAACATCAGGAATCATCTAAGAAATAATGTAGTAATTATAAACATTACAAGGCTATTGATCCTGTACAGAAAGAAAGCCATGCATACTGATGCTCCAAATGTATATTTTTCATCATTATGGAATCAATGTGGATATTACATTTTAAAAGTGTAAATACTAATTTAAAAAGCTTACAACTTTAGAAGCTTCTAAAAATATTCATATATTATAGAGGAATTTTAATCCAGCAACATGGCTGATCTTGCAAGGGATCTCATCCGAAGATCTCCTTGGTCTATGTGATCTGGCTTGAACACAGAGATACCAAGATTGTAGTACAGATCATATTATCTCAAACAGTCAAAGTAAAGTTAGTTTATAGAAGAAAGTAGCCATGTTTGAAAGAGACTTATAATTGTGAGGCTGACAAAGTGGTAAATCAGGGGAAAATTGGACAGAATGAGTCAGAGGTAAGATAGGCCCAACACTTGTAACAGAAGATAGGAAAAGAGGACTTAAGATGAAGCAGAGAGAGAGAGAGAGAGAGAGAGAGAGAGAGAGAGAGAGAAAGAGCAAAGGAGAATGTGTACTTTATCACAGCAATTTTACAGAGACAGGTTGCAGAGAAAACAAGCAAGGCACAGGTAAAGACAGAATGAGCCACAGAATAAGAGGAAGAAGAAGATTAGAACAGATTACATGAAATAGTTTGAGGCCAAGAAGAATAATTCAGTCAGAAGTCAAGAGAAGTCAATTTGAATCAGCTTGAAGAGGAGTTTGGGGCAGAACAACAGAATTGATCCAGCCAACCAAATTTCAAAATTAGCTAGAAATGGTGAGCTTATACCACAGTAAGCCCCTGAGACAACAGTTGCATCTGTTCAATAAAAGCAACTTTTACAATATATGGAAAGAAACTAAATGGAATCACCAAATAATAGAGAAAATCATGACCCAACTAGACATCTTAGGATACCAGGTAATGACACTCTATTCCTGGAATGGGCTATATCTTGTTGAATTATTAGGCAAGGGTGGGGCATAGATACCTTCAAACATTATGGCCTATTGCCAAGACTATCAATTATTCTACACAATCTCATAGTAATTCTCTACTGCTGAAGACAATACTTAGTTTCTGTCATCAAATATAGGGAAATCAAACTGGTGACTACCTAGAAGACTGACCCCTACTAATGTTCAATATTCTATAAAAGGTACTCATCACTCAGCTATAAACATTGTGACCTACAGTTGTAAATTACCTTCAGAAAATATTTACACACATATTTTCAGGTTAACCATACGCCTTTTTTAATTGAATTTAAGATCCATTTGAGGAGATGAAACACATATAAGTCATTGCTTAATTGATTAAGAATCTCAGATTCAATAAGTGATGGAATACTGTAAAAACTTATACTACTGTTTGACTAAAGGAACATAGCCGTAAAATGGCTCACAAAGACATACTGCTATATCCACAGATGAATCCTTCACTTAGACTACATCTGAGAAGCAATATATTGCAATTAAGGCAGATATTCAAACTAGATAGTGTACAGAGGATGAGAGAATTTGGAACATTGAGTCTTAAATGAGGTATCTTCCTCAAGCCACACCCTAAGACTTAGAGGTAGGAGAATAATTTTAAGAGCAGAGGTTGTGCATAATCCCTGGGAAACAGTATCTTCTGACACAACAGGACTGATACCTATTTGAACCCACAGGGGCAGTGGTAGCATGTACAAGACTTCAATAGGATCAAGCCAGATGCAGTTCTAATAATGCCAAAGGTGAAAACGAAATAAGACCCTACACCTACCTAATGAGGCTATCTCGAATTGAGACCCACTGGCAAAAGATAAATGAGTTTTCTCCAGTGGAGTATCACTGACTATGTTAACATAATCCAAGGAAGGCCCTTTGTCCAGTAGATGGACAACCATAAACAAACTTAGTGGCGTTTTGGTAAACTGTCTCATTTGACTTGGGTGTGGTTTTTGTTTGTCTTTTGTTGTTGTTGTTTATTTAGTTTTGTTGTTGTTTCTTTGCTTGTTTGAAAGAGACTCTGGGAAAAAAAATAAAGTTGGGTGAGGAGGGATGCCAGGCAAATCTGGCAGGAATTGGAAGCAGAGAAAAATTTGATCAGTATATATTGCAAGAAATTATTTTCCTAAAAATATTATTTAATCCAAGGTGACAATAATTATTTGTGAAGATACATTTACTGCTATGATTGTCAAAGTGGAAGATATAATGAAAGATTAAAATCTATCAACTACCAACTGAAAGCCAAATTCTATATTTATCTATAAATGAAAAAGAAAGTAATAAATCAGAGTACTGTGTTTCTGTATACTTTAAAAACAACACTAAAAATTTCAAGGAATGTGGACATGGCGTTTCTGTATACTTTAAAAACAACACTAAAAATTTCAAGGAATGTGGACATGGCTCGATTGGTAGAGTATTTCTTGTCATGAATGAAGTCCTGTGTCTTATCTAACACTGCACATAACCCAGGCTTAGTGCTATTCACCCACACTCCAGAGATGGAGACAAGAATGAAAGATCAAAGCCACCTTCAGCAACATGGGGGGCAGGGTGCCATCATTGTTTACACAAGACCCTGTCTCAAAAGGAAATGAAGTAACAAATGACATAATTATTTATACTTACCTTGTATACATGAAAAATTATTTTAAAATAATAGAGTATTTTTTTCTAAAGATGATAACACCACTGTCACTTACAGTGGCAAATCGTCAGTCATTTAAGTGTAAACACCAACATGTCAAATAAAACCATAAAAGAGTTAATTTATATGTCCTAGTATAACTTTCTTTTATACACACAAAGTAGATTAACTCAGATGAAGTAAAGGCTAAGTATACATGACATAATATGACCTATAGATTCATTTCAGAAAGGCAAAAGAGGACAAGGAACAAATAGTGTCAAATTTAAACACCTAAAATTAATAATACTACTGTTCGTTCAATTTAAAATAGAATAATTTTTTCCCAAATAAGACCTCCTTTTGATAACATTTTTAGTGTAATATATATCATGTTTTTAATGTCAAATTATTTTACCCTGTAACAGGAGGGTAGGAGAGGAGTAATTACAAACCTCTCATCTGCCGAAAAATTTGTTTTTTTTAAACAAGATGTATTAAAAGTTGTTTGGTTCTAATCAAAGGTTAAGACACTTCATAAGATTTTTTTTTTTTTTTTT